>CM053793.1:169355996-169525996 GCA_028749045.1 Cupressus sempervirens
CCCCCGAGTTCTTGTGAGTACACATAACATTTTCTCTTCTGCGTCTCTGCTTCTTTTTGTGCTGTGGCTTAGCAACACATTATAGAAAGTTCGTTCTAACTCCAGCTAGCAATTTTAATAAAACCTTGCTTACAATTTGTCAGTAGCATGAATAATTCTGGTTTGTTCATTCTACACTAGTTGTCTGCCTTAAGGTTGACTACTGGAGTAAAATGAGGGAGAAAAACTAGTTTTATCTAAATATAAGCTTTTCTGTTCATGTTCTGAAGGCCAAGATATTCTTTCCCAGCTTGCCCTGTTTGGGTTGCACTGGAAAGTCCTGCTACTCTGATTGGAACACATTCTTTAATTTCTATTATAATCAGCTGCTAGGTAATAAGCTAAATTTCTGGCACAGGTCTAATTGATTCAGGTATAGGTACGAGGTCTGGGTTTGGTGGATTTTTATGCCATAGAAAAACAATATATATCAACATTCCAAGCAATGGAGAACCCAAAATACTCATAACTTTGATTGACTCTGGTTCCTTTTCCATAAAGTTTATATAATCTTCTGTTAATTACCAGCTCAGTATCTTTTTCTTCCATCTTCACCTTCTCTTTAGTTTTTTTTTTCCAAACTTTCGATGGCTTTGGTTTCAACTTCCCATATAATTGCCTTTTTTAGCCTTGGACCCTTCCTTTAGAATATTTATACTTGTAGCACAGTTCTTGATGATGACTGTAGTCAGCTGGATAGCTTTCTCAAAGTTTTTCTCTAGGGTCTTGTTGCCAGCCAATATTTGTTTCATTCTTTCTTTGAGGACACCCACATATCAGCATGCAACCCTTATCCAAATAAGGATCGCTCCCTTTCTATTGGTCTACAGCTTTAGGTTCCTCACAGTTTCTTTGATTTCCCCATTGTCTTCAAAATCCATTTCATTATACTCTTTTGAAGATTTATACCATTTTCCAAAGAAAGGGCTATGCGAAAAATGTTTTAGCAGGATTTTGTTATACTTATTCTGTTTCTATAATATCCATTATTGTCTTGATCATGAAATCAATACTGTTATATGCTTCACCCAACATGGCTTGTCCATATTAGTAATTCTGATGATACACATGATGGTTTCCTTGGAACTAATCAAATAATTGACATAAGCTAACCAATCATTCTCTATGATCAACATTTCAAAATTTTATCCCTCTGTTTCTGACTACTTCCATACTTATTATATTTTGTTGATAGACACAGTGTGATATGCCTTTCACACTTTTACATGTTGTGACAAGAAGCCATGTGCGAGGAAAATCATGTCTTAGCTACTTGGCCGAATTTAAAAAAAACTTATGACAAATTCTAAAGAAAAAACGATTTGGAAATGCTTAAATTTACAACATCATGAACTTTAATTTAAATGGAAAAATAAAATTACGAGATAAATAAACAAATAATTAGGAATAATTTAAAAAAGATTATTTAAACAAGTTAACAACTCCAACTTGTAGGACTGAAAAATGATTTGTTAATATGATTAGCAGTCATAGACATATGGATCTCATTAGCCTTTGTATAAACTTGTTCAATCCATTGAATCTAGCTGCTCAAATGTTGCATCATCAAATTCAGAAAGTGAATGACGCATTAAAAACATGTCTATATCTCACCTTGAATAATGTTATGTTTTTTCTTACAACTTGAACAATGTTTTAAGGCTTCAAATATCAGCTTCTGGTTTTGATTGTGTATGTATTTTTAACATCAATATTTCCCATCATTAGGATGAAAGAGAGTGTATTTTATTTATCTCGTAATTATTTATCTTTTCCACATATCCTGCACTCTCTTTCATCCCGATAATGGATTACAGGGTGTAATCCAAAATGTTGATGGTAAAAATATGTACATAATGAAAACCAGAAGCTGATATTTGATTTCTACTGGATTGTGGAAATCTAATTTTGTTGAATGTTTTAAGACCCCACTAACTCACCATGTCCCATGATATTGTTGTCATTGAATTTGGCATCATTTACCTGCCGCTCACGATCCCATTAGTCCAACTTGAGGTAAGTGATGCATTGCTTGCTGATTTGTCACTTTTTAAAAGTGGCTGGCAACTCCAAAACAGTTTTGTGAAACAATTCTGCCAGACTTAGCTGTTGGAGTCTAAAATGACTTCAAAAAAGTCCCGTTTCTTTCCAAAATGTAGCTGAAAGCACTCAGTTGAAATGATTGCTCACAGGTGGTTGGGAAACAGTACACTGGGGAGAGCATGGCTTGGACCCATAGAAGATATTTTGATACAAGTTAGTGGCATGTAAAAATCTAAGGTTAAAATCACTGAATATTGCAATGAATTATTATTCACATATTTTGTATTTATGATAATTTTCACTGCATGTTTTTAATTACAAGCCATCCCCATGACTATTAAGTCACATAGCAAGGGGGTCCACAAAGTACAGAAACACATCTAAGCATTTGTTGTATGTGAATGTTGTTGTTACTTTTTATAGAAGATCTATTCTTTGGTCATTTCACCCACTGGCCTCTTTTCATCTTTGTCTCATTATTATTACTATTATCATCAATGTGGGATTAACCCAATTTAGTCCAATATCTTTTATTAATGCAAGATAAGTATGATCTGTAAGGCATAAAATGCACTAGAAGCTTTGCCAAGAGGATTAAAATCATAAGGTGTTGGATTTTTTAAAATTATTTCTCCTCCATACAAATACCTAAAGCTGCTGCTTATTTTGTGGGGTTCCTTGTCTTGTAATTTAGTCACATTATGGCTTGGACATAGAGAAATAAGTACTTTCATGAAATAGTCATGACCAGTTATCTTGGTGATGACTTGAGCATTTAAAAATGCCTACGATTGTTCCCATCAGTCAGTTTGTTTGTGAAACAGTTGTAATAACTAGAAGACCTTAGTACCTGTGGGTCTCCTGGTGTTTCTAGTAATAACACAGTTACCTGTAAAATTGTTTAAGTAAGTCAAATGGAAGCATGCTTTAATTTGAATATGCATAGTGAAATGTTTACCACATCTTAGAAGTTTATTTCTTTCCTTTCTTAAGCAATTGATTATTTGAATTGATTTTAGTGTTACTAATCAATGCACACAATGATCAATATGAAAGACTATTGCGAATTTCAAGGAAGTATGCATGGGAAACTTGATATTGTATGAATTGATTACAGCAAATAGAAAGTAGGAGATTTATTACAAACTTGAGTAATGCTGTCATTGATTTTCTAATCAGACTTGCTGCAGAAGAATTCATAGTGCCCAGCAGCAATTTCTTCATTATATGGTGAATCCTGATAAATATATAAATGGGCACACTTTTCTGAAGTATTTGGGTGACCGTCTTCCTGCTAAAATGATCAATGAGAATCCTGTATGCTTGCAGCTTGACCATTGTCTCTATTTGCACTCTTAATTGCCTTCCATATATGAAGATTGATGGTGAACTCGCAAGCGCTTGGGGTTGCGTCCAAGCTCACAAGTGCTTGGGGTTGTGTTCAAGCTGGTGATTTTTCAGGGTTTGCATCCTGAAATTGCTGTAGCTGTTTCTTGCAGAGAAAATACAATAGTAAGATTGATTGAATGATTCCTCAAGCTCCGCGATACCTCTTTAAATAAATCTTTAGCCAAAAAGTAGACGGCATAGTAAAATTGGTAGAAGTGTTGCAATGGTTTCAGATAGACCACTTTGACCTACTTTTATACTAAAAAGAGAAGAACAATCATGTCAAGTAAAAAAAAAAAAACAGCATAAGATGAAAGAAATTAAATGAGGTGTGCAAAATTTACATGAAGAATTTGAAAAACATGCAGATTTGGTTTATGAGAACAATAGCAAAGCATTGGGGGAGTGACTTGCATGAGGGTTCATCATCTTTGCAAGAAGATTCAATAAAAGAGATAAACATGACTTCTCTTGATGTGAAGCATGAGATTGATATGGATAAATGTTAGTATGGATGCCAAGCTGCTCAAAAAGGTGAAGACACTAGGGTGGGTGGAAATTCCTTTGACAGAGGAATTTACATGGCAGAAATACTATGATCAGAGGAATTCCATCAAGGATTCTTGGTACTCCAACTCAAACTTACAAATCACCCTGACTTAGATTTTAAGCTCAACCCCCCCTTGACATCATTAAATCTTTGCAAAGGTCAAAAGACTTGAAAAAGGGCTGCTATCAAGGGCCACACTAAATCATACTCGGCTAACAACTGAGATTTCCTAGAAAGAAAGTCAACAACAATGTTCTTTCTTCCCTTGATAAATTCCACATCAAAATCACACCCCTGAATCTTGCTTACCCATTTTTGTTGCTGTTCATTGAGATCGTTTTGTTCCAAGAAATACTTAAGGCTTTTGTGATTAATTTCAACAACATATTTCACACCCACTAGATACTATTTGAACTTAGCTAGCACATGCATGATAGCTAGCATCTCCTTATCATAATTGGAATGCAATCTCTTTGGATCGTTGGTTTTTTGGCTCTCAAATGCAATAGAGTGCTTATTGATCGAAATCGCACCATTTCCTTGATCTGATGCATCACACTCAACAACAAATGATTGTGTGAAGTCAGGGAGTGCCAATACTGGGCATGTGCTTATGAACTCCTTGAGTTTATCAAATATCATCTGTGCCTCATCAAACTAATAATGAAATGCTCCCTTTTTTGTAAGATATGTCAAAACTGATGCGAACTATGCCAAACCTTGCACAAATCTCTTGTAGCAAACAAAACTCAAGAAGCTTGTCAAGTCAGATATGTTCTTGGGAGGTCGCCAATCTAAAGGTGTTGGTGCATTTGTGAGTCTGAATAGCATTAGGAACTCGAAGTGTCTGTAGTGACAACAAAAATTAGTCTTATGTATATTTTCATCCTAGACACTAATTTGGTGATAGCCTAAACGGAGATCGATTTTAGAAAAGTGGATGGCCCCGTGTAGCTCATTTAGAAGCTCATCGATCCTAGGAATGGGATATTTGGTTTTTATGGTCTTCTTGTCTAGGGCTCTATAGTCCATGGCAGGTCTCTATAGTCAATAGTTCATTGATTTTTTTTCAATCTCTTACTTATAATGGTGTGGGTGTTTATAGGGCATAGTATAACATGCTTTGTGCCCTCAAGCTCAATGACATGCTTAAATTCACAAATCTCGTGGATGACTAGAGGGAATAACTCCTACATTGCACTATGCCTATCCAACACTATTTGGATATCAGTATGACATTATAGCTAAATACGAAACACTAAGCTGCCCATTCCTCCTCAGCATGCTTGAATAGAGCCTCCATTCTACTTGTTGAAACCAAAGACGCATAAATCAGTTAGGGAATAAATTGGTAAACCAAAAGAATAGGATTTTTCTAAAATATGGCAAAAGAATCAAATTTACAAAAAACGTGAATAATTGAGGAAAAATAGTCAATAACTTTTTAAAAAATAAATTAAAGGACATTTCCATACTGTAGATGATTAAGTTTAGGTGATAAAAGACAAATATAATTGATTGAAGACACTTGCACAACCTCTTGACATATTTTTAACTGGGAGGACTCAAAGTTTTAACATTGATTTTGTTTGAATTACAATCAGGCTATGATTTGCAGTACCACCAAAATATGATGTTGGCTTTCTTATTTTTCAAAATAAAACTGAAGCTTCTTTGCAAAATATTGTCAAGAAAAGAAAATCTTCATATTCATATAAGTAGAATTCATTTTCTAGAACTCTCTCAAATTCTTTTCATTATATATACTCAACAAATATTATGTATAAAGTTGGCATGATATACACATGCAAAGGTATATATAACACTGTATATACTATATACCAAAAGAACTTTATATATTTTGAACAAGATTGAATTGCATGAATTATTTAATTAAATTTTGAATAGAGTTTTAAATATCTAACAATTATGATAACTAATGGCATAATTGACAAGCCTAAAATGTTTATTATAGGGTTATCTGTTTCTACAATATAAATAGGGAAAAACTTTGTTACCTTGCTCTTTTAGATCATATCACAACAAATAAGTAAGGTAGCTTTGTTACAGTCTTCTTTTGTTTCATATTGCAACAATTTAAATATTTGAAATATATACAAACAAAATCAATGACAAAGAAGAAATGGTATCAATTAAGCTATGCTGGTATACACTATATTTGCTGTAGAAATGGAAGAGTATTCTATTTGTTTTGCCTATCTCCCACGTTACTTCCCAACTCTGCAACAATCAATTTTGCAACAATTTAGGCCCAATTTTCTTGATTGCATCTTTGGCATCGCTCGTTGTATTTGGAGAGGACCATGTTATGTTTTTTTGTAAGTTTTTCTTGTTAAAGTTGCTTCTAGGGTTCCACAATATTTTTGCTGATTAACCACACTTTTTGTTGATTAATAACTTGATAAATTGCAAAACAAGCATTGAAAGTCATCGACCAAAAAATCTCATTTTTTGGGGAATAAATTGTTGCACAAGATGACTCAAAATAATCATGTATAACGTGATTTTTTGTCATTTTTTGCTTCTATGCTATTGATCTATATTAATAGTCAATATTGAAACTAGCTTATAATATTAGTTACAAATGATAGGGTTCGTTGCTTCCCATTAAAGGGCCATCTGTAATAGTGCATAATAGTTATAATTTCAGAAGTAGTGTAGAATATTAATGATATATTTGATCTCATCAAAATCCATGGGGCGAGGTGTGCAAAAAGCTTAGGTCATATTAAAACTGCGATTTAAAACAAATTCAATAGTTGCTTCGATATTCTCACGTTCCCCCCACAGTTTAGGATGATTAAGATTCAAGTCCCTGTTAATTTCATTGATGACCACCATTGTTCCTCCTGCTCCTATGTTTAGGGTTTTCCAAAGGTTGGAAATAAAACTAAAGGGACAATCTCCAAACCATGCACTAGCCTGTGCATATGATTATACAATGGACCTTGTAAAGGATAGTTGGAGCCAACAATTACTCTACCTTTCAACTAAAGGATCTTGTCCCCGAATCTCCCAATGGAGAAGAGTCAACAAAAATCAGTAGTGTGCATTGACAGATATTCCTTCATTTTATAGCTCTTTATTTAAGTGCAAGAGATCGGTCATGTTCTATTTTAATTCCCTGTAATTCCTAGCAACTGGACCTGGCAGAAGGACGGTAATACAGTCCGCTTTTGCAGATTCATGCCAATACTACAATAACCTTGGCATTGAAATTGTAGAATCTAACCAAAATGATTATTGAAATCCACCCTTTCCACCATCTAACCTGTTCATAGTTCATCCTTTCTTTTCCAAATCCACCAATGCACTGATACTAGGATACAACTGGTAATGTGCTTCCAGATTAAAGGAAAAAATCTGTGCACCGTCACACCCTAAATTTGCAAGATGATCAGCAAGCTTGTTACCTTCCCGTAGAGTATGGGATATTATACATTCATTAAAAGAGTCTATAAGCTGCCAAATTCGATCCATAATGTAAGCTATCTGCCAATTTACAAAGTTTTAGTAAGGCAGGCATTTATAATGATCAATGAATCTGTTAGAAATAGATAATACCAAGAGGGGGGGTGTGAATCAATATTCTACAAACTTTTGCCGACAACTGAATATTGTTAGTTACTTTATAACTTGTATATGAAAGTAAACCAACAATGCTGAATAGTAAATATAACCATACACATAGAGAACTCATAACACCATTATTTGTTAACTAGGGAAACCCTGGCCAAGGGAAAACTCCGGTGGGGATGATACCCACAAGATGATTCACTAAACAATAGGATCTTGTTAAGGATATTGACCCTGTTAGGAGTCTATGAAGTACATACAGTGTCTCGAGTTCTTGTTAGAGGACAATGCCTTGTTAGAAGCCTCAACCCTGTTAGGAGTTGCTACAACCATGTTAAGAGTTGGTAGATCAATTACAATGTATGCAAGAAGAGCCCACTGCCCTAATATGCAATTACACAATTCAGTTCCTTTGTAGAATAGATATACATACAATACTTGCTTGCTGTTGTAACTCGCACTTGCTCTAGTCTTACATCAGATTTCGCATCACATAAGGCTCGCAGACAGTTCTCACAATTGTTTGCGTGTCACATCTAATCATGCAACTTCCACAATATTTGTGCATTACACACATTCATTGTGCAACACACTTTTCTACCCTTATTTGTGCATCATAAGATCTTTACTTATATCTTGCGCATTCACAAATTGTTGCTCAGTCGGCTTCCATGTCTTCACACGCTTGACATAATATAAAATAATATCCACATAGTCGGCTTAACATGGCTTAGTAATTATTTTGAAACAAAATAATTCCTAAAGTCGTATAGCTCTATTTTTTGCTATGCTCTATTCTACACTGTTAAATACCAGCAAAGTTAAACTTACTGTAACTTGTGCCATACTGATCGTACACACATGCGCACTAGTACATGTCATCATGACAATGTTACAAACCTTTCCTCAACTACGCATAACCTAATTCTCTGCGCATCATCCATATTGTTAAGATTTGTTCATTGTACTCCTGCAAACTGTCTAATACTTAGACAATTTTTTGTCTCTGAATGCATAAATGAAATATTGAGTATATGTTGCAATAAATGACAACCATCAAGAGATCTAATCGACCATATTGTCAACAATCTCCCCCTTTGGCATTGATGGCAACATTTGGGAAAATTGGTTAAGTCCCAAAATGATGTCATACAAAACAAAAGCAAATAAACTAACTAAACACAAATTGCCTTCAAAACATATCAATTTTATTCATGTTTTGATGGATCATTACAATCCTTATCACTCCTTTACATTGATACATACATAAACTCCACCTTAAATATACATTTACATCTATACAATTTTTCTCTAATAATACTCCCCCTTTGACATCAATGGCAAAAGTGTCAAAAAAAAACTGTATCACAAAAACTTGCTGCCTGCTATTGATCAGCTTGTCATTCTGGATATGCAATCTGCAAAATCAATCTTCAGTGTGTCAAAGTCCTTCCAGTTGCCTTTGACTATATCTGATATACTGATGAGTGCGCAAAGTGCATAGGATGCCACTTCAACTGCGCTCAAGTCAGTATAGGGGAATTTGTCATAGGAATTCTTTGCTGAAAGAAATTCCTTCAATTCCCTCTGCAAAATTACAACCTTGGGTGCCATATATTCTTTGAGAACCGAGAATATTCTTATTACCTTGTCACTTTCAATGCTTTTGATAGCATTGTGGATCTTCTCAATCTCATTTTCTGAATCTTCAATTTTGATATTTGGGTGTTGCAATCTTGTAGTGAGTGACTGAAGCTCACTCAAATGGCCTTCGATCTTTGCATCAAAATCAGATAAGTAAGTGTAAGACATTGCACATTGTCCATACAACTTCTTACCTTCACCATTACACTATCTCAATTCCTTGATGTTTCCATCAAGTGCCTTCAAATCATTGCACATATTAGTGCACACTGTGTTGAATAGGGCTGCATCATGATTATTTTGTGCTTGTGCTGCTGCTACTTCAGCTAAGGTTGTGAATTCCCCATCAAAGGTCTTCACCAAATCTTTTGCCTTAGCTTGCAAGTTTGGATTAGCTATAGTTGCGGAAATTGTCTTCTGCATGCGCTTCAAGACTTTAGCAAAGGTCTTCTCCAAAGACTTTACAAATTTGTTTTTCTCAAACAATTTGCTCAAAGTGCCCAATAGCTCTTTCTGGTTTTCATCATTAGATGGAATAGGTACTGCTGCTGATGTTCCAGCTGCTAATACTACTGAAGATACAGTAGTCTTTTTCATCTGTTCCTCTGCACTCTTCTTTTCCTCAGCCTCTTTCTTCTTCTTCTCTTCTAATTCCTTTTCTTCTTCTTCTCCTTTTCTTCTTTCCTCTTCTTTTCTTCATCTTCTTTTCGTTTCTTTTCTTCATATTCCTTTCTGTTCTTATGTCGTTCTTCCTTCTTTTTCTCTTCCTCTTCATCATCAGAACTAGTATAGGCAGTGATATTGCCAACAATATTTGCTCCATATGCTACAAATGGATTCTCCTTTGTGTCCACAGTTATGGGCGTACTATCCACTTGTATGGATTCAATACCCATAACAATGTGAGGTGGAGATAGTGCTTGTTGTGTCCCTTCTGCCTCTTCCTCTTCACTGGAAGGTGTATCTGCTTGTACATATACTGGACTATCAGCCTTTGCTTGCGCACTCTCCTTAGGTACTGAGGACATATATTTCACCATAGCCTCCTGTGTTTCTTGCCTTACCTTCTCATAATTGCCTCCCATCAAAATAATTTCTCTTCTTTTGTTCCTCAGCATGGGTTCAATACCCTTCAAAATTTTCTCAGATTCCTCTTTTGATCCAACATCACATAACTTATTTATGGATGTGATCCTCATATTCAAATCTTCTTCTACTACCCTTCTCTTCCTATTGATCAACCTATTTTATAGGTCTTCAAGAATCCTATTCTGAATGCTATCAAATCTTTTATTCCTCAGAATCATATTTCTTATTATGGCATTCTCTAAATGTTTCCTATCCATACTGCTATACATGCTATAAAATTTATTCAACTGAACAAAATTGTCATCATTTATAATCTGCATGTTCAGATTCTCTAACTTTGGTTTCCATGCCTTCTTGCTTGTGGCTGTCTTGGCTTTGTGCGCATCTTGCTCAATAGGCTTATCTTCATCATCATCATCTGAGCTTTCAGAATTGCTCACTTGCATGGTTTTCCTCCTTTTGCTAGGCTCACTACTGATCTGCTTTACTCTTTTCTTTGCATGAGGTGTAGGTTCTTGCTTAACCTTCACCAGTTTCCCTGACTTCCTTTGCATAGTAGGTGCTTCCACCTCTGACTGCCCTCTTGGTTGCTCATAGCTTGCTTTTATAGGTTGCACTTGCACAACTGCTACATATGGTGCAATGGGAACTTGCGCACATGGTTGTGCCACCGTTACTCCTTCTGAAGGTCCTGCTACTACAATAGGTGTTGCTGCCAACACTTTTGTCTGCCCACTGGCCTTCATCTCTAGCGCAATCCCCTTTATCTCATTGAATTCCTGTCTTGACATGCCAGATTCCTTGCGTATGGACTCTATCTCCTTCTCTACTTTCTTCTTGCTCTCCTTGCTGTGGAGCTCAAACTCTACAATCCTTAACCTTTCATCACATGTCCCCCATCTAGGATATTCTGTGTCCTGCTCAAAGTCGAGTATGATTTGCGCATACCCTTCAATAAGTTCAATGCTCATCTCATAGCCCATAGGCTCAATGAACTTCACTCTAGGTAACACTGCTTCCATGCATGTGTTATCAATTTCCACCATGAAGCACAAATCATTCTTATACTTCTCTACCATAGAGGGAGGTACCCTACACCTCAGTTTCATCTCAAACTGAAAATTCTTCATCATTCTATCAATATCAATGTCTTTGACTTTTTTAGGTTTAGATCTGTAGCTTTGAATTACAATCTTCATTGCGCACTTGTTGCCATCCCAATTAGTTACTCCAGGAAACTTCTTAGTAACATAAAAGAACAAATGAGTCAATAGGGACTCCAATCTAAATACTGTGCTCTTAGTTTTCTTTATCTTTGCAATATTGTCCAAATGCTGCACTTTGACAATGTCGCACAAATTTACTTTTCTCCTTTCAACGGCCATCACATACGTTGTATGAAGGAATCCAATTGGTACAAAGTTTACCCTTGATCCATGCTTCAACTTGTACCCTAAGATTTTGGTCAACAATTTGACTCCTTTATCCTGAATAGGATCAACCCTCATATTTCTTTTGGCAAACTTGGTTTTCAGGTTTGTCTCCACTATTTTCTTGACGCTTTTCTCATTAACAGGATTACAACCTTTGTTGCCGAATCTTGTGACCTTGCGAATCAGGTCATTGTCAATGACAATCTGTGCATCACCTAACTAGAGCATATCATCATGTACTATGCTCAATATAATTCGGGTCCACTTGTGATTGTCGAATTCTTTGTAGAACATATACTTCACCAAATTCAAATCCTCAAGGTGCGCATACTCAGACTTCAAGGATAAGTCATTATTACACATGACTCCTAAGTCCTTGTGAATCTCCTCATCACCTATACTCTCAATTTTGCAATGTATATAACTCCTTATATCTTCTACATGCAACATATCTTCCAGAACTTGCGAAAATGTGCCTACAGGATCATCTAAAAAAGAAACAAATGAGTGTTTCTTGAACTCATACCTTGGTTTGTCGCTAACATCATACACTCTTTGACTAGCCATTCCTTTATAACTGTAAATATTTGAAGAAATTGGATTTAATACTCTTGTAAAACACCTCAAATTTGCAATTTTAGGGCTTTTGCAACTTTTGTCTTCATAAACTTGCTTCGCACTTCAATTGCTATCAAATCACTCTTTAATTCGCTCAAGACACTTCGCATGAACAAATGGTACATCAAATCTTGTTCGCGATGCTTAAATCATTTCAAATTGTACTGCACAATAAATTCGTATCTACCACAAACTTAGAGTACTGTCTCTGTTTACCAGTGACCTTGATCTTACACTTCCTGCTTGCTGGGATCACATCAAGACTTGTGCACTGAACCATAGCTTTCTCTCTATGTCTTCTACCGTCTATTAATTGCGCAATCTTTAACTCACTCTCTAACATTAGTTCTGACCATTGATGCTCTGTTGCTACTACAATAGCTTAATTCAAACAGGTTGAGCCACAAACAATCTGTGACTTCAACTTTCCATCATGTGCATCAAAGAATTGCTCTTCCAATACTGTTTATGAACTCTCTGGATTACAAGCCTTCACAAATGCTTCTTTGAATTCCTCAACATGTTCTTTGATTGCTTCTTTTTGACTATTGTTGCCTCCATTTTCATTCCTTCTATCATTTCTGTTGTTGTTCCTTCTGTGATTAGGGTTCCTGTTAAAGTTCCCTCTGTCCATTCTACAGAATCTTGCCTTGTGTCCAAAGCTATTGCATAACTGACATACAGGTGCATTTCTCCTCTGATTGTTCCCATTCTGACTCTCAGGTTTTTTGCAATTCCTTGCAATATGTCCAGGATTGTTACATTTGTAACAAACAAACTGCTTTTTCTCACCATCATGTTTCTCTCCATCATTAGATCTACTTTGAGGTCTACGTCATCCATTACCTATAGGGTTAGTATTCCTAAACATTCTACTATTTTTATTATCATCAACAAACTTGGGTTTCTTACATTCTACTGTCTTATGTCCATAACCATGACAATTATAACAGTAGAAATTAGTAATAGGTTTAAAAGACTTACTCGTACAATCTCTCTTCATATGTCCAACTTCATTGCATATGAAACATCTGCCTTTGAATTCATGTCTTACCTCTTTGGATGAATCATCTTGCTTAGGTTCTTCAACTTGCTCTGTTGTTCTAAGTTCATCAAATTTCTTTGTCAATTCAATCTTCTCAACTTCATCAGACCACTTGAACTTTTTTTAGGGATTTCTGCTATAGAATTTGATTCTAACCTCATCTCATCTTTCTTTGCTGACTTCTCTCCAAGAAGATATCCAAGGCTTGTTTTGTCATAAGAAAGTCTTTGATGAAGTATCTATTCATCAATTTTCTTAGAACTTGTGTAAAGTTTCTCTAATTGCTGTTTAGCTTGTGTCAATTCTCCTTTTACAATGATGTTGTATTTTTCCAACTCTACATGCGCTATCTTATTAGAATCTAATTCAGATGTAACTTGACTCAACTGGGATCTAAGGTCTGCATTCTCAGATTTTAGATCAGGTTCACTCTTATTACCATGAGTCTTAAGACTCAACTTTAGTTCAACAATTTTCAACTCATGTTTCAAGATCTCATTCTCTTTCTTAAGATTTTCTATAACATCATTAACACTAGTCTGTACAAATGCTTCCTTGCCAGATCTCAAATCATCAATATCATCCTTTAGTTTGCCAATGTAAACTTTTGCATCTTTGTATATATCTTTCAAGTTATCTCTCTCTTTAGTAAGAAGGTCAATCTTTTCAAGGGCTTCTTCAAGATTCTTCTTCAACTGTTCCATATTCACTGGGATCTTACTTAAGCTGTTAAGCCTCTTCAAAGTAACTGTGCTTTGATACCAATTGTTAGAAATAGATAATATTGAGGGGGAGGGGGAGGGGGAGGGGGAGCGGGAGGGGGAGGAGGAGGAGGGGGGGGGGGTGAATTAGTATTCTACAAACTTTTGCCCATAACTGAATATTGTTAACTACTTTATAACTTGCATATGAAAGTAAACCAACAATACTAAACAATAAATATAACCATACACATAGAGAACTCATAACACCATTATTTGCTAACTAAGGAAACCCTGGCCAAGGGAAAACCCCGGTGGGGATGATACCCACTAGATGATTCGCTAAACAATAGGATCCTGTTAGGAGTCTATGTAGTACATATAGTGTCTCGAGTATTTGTTAGAGCACTAGGCCTTGTTAGAAGCCTCAACCTTGTTAGGAGTTGGTAGATCAATTACAATGTATGTAAGAAGAGCCCATTGCTCTAATATGCAATTATACAATTCAGTTCCTTCACATAATAGATAAACATACAATACTTGCTGTTGTAACTCACACTTGCTCTGATCTTACATCAAATTTCGCATCACATAAGGCTTGTAGATGGTACTCACAATAGTTTGCATGTCACATCTAATCATGCAACTTCCACAATATTTGTGCATTACACACATTCACTACACAACACACTTTTCTACCCTTATTTGCGCATCATAAGATCTTTACTTATATCTTGTGCATTCACAAATTGTTGCTTAGTCAGCTTCCATGTCTTTACACGTTTGACATAATATAAAATAACATCCACATAGTCGGCTTAACATGACAGTAATTATTTTGAAACAAAATAATTCCTAAAGTCGTACAGATCTGTTTCCTGCTAGCTCTGTTCTGCACTGTTAATACCAGCATAGTTAAACTTACTGTTACTTGCACTGTATTGACCGTACACACATGCGCACTGGTACACGTCATCAGGACAATGTTACAAACCTTTTCTCAACTACGCATAACCTAATTCTCTGCGTATCGTCTGTATTGTTAAGATCTACTCTCCGTACTCCTGCAAATTGTCTAATACTTAGATAATTTTCTGTCTCTGAATGCATAAATGAACTGCCGATTATATGTTGCCATAAATGACAACCATCAAGACATCTAACTGAAATCTGTGCACTTTCACACCCCAAATTTGTAAGATGATCAGCAAGCTTGTTTCCTTTCCGTAGAGTATGGGATATTATACATTCATTAAAAGAGTTTATAACCTGCCAAATTCGATCCATGATATAAGCTATCCACCAAATTACAAAGTTTTAGTAAGGCAGGCATTTATAATGATCAATGAATCACACTCATTGTGCACCTTCTCATAACCACTCTTCTTTGCCAAAACTATTCCTTCCAATAGCGCTTGCGCCTTTGCTACATTGTTTGTTCTTGGAGGAATTGGGCAAGCTTTTATTGCTGGCAATTGTCCTTCATGGTCTCTTATACATACGCCTATTCTTGATTTGCTTGGATTGCCATGCGATGAACCATCAAAATTGATCTTGTGAAATCCATGAGGAGTCTAATTAGTCGATGCTCTGTCTACTACCTAATGACTCTTGAGATTAGGAGTTGGTTCCTATTGGGATAGTTACACCCTTCCATTCTATCAATATTCTGCCATCCCAACAAGAAAAATAATGACCACATCTGCTGTTAGCAGATTTGGATTAACAGTCTCCACAATGTTTTCCTCTAGCCATTCTTGCACACGAGTCAGAGAGGAAATCTCATGTCTAAATATACGCTTATTTCTTTCCCACCATATTGCCCATACCACAGCTGCAGGAACACGTTTCCATATACAATGAAACAAAGATTCTGAAAATAATGTTGGCCATGACTGGAACAAATCCCATATATTATTTGATAAAGGCATAGAATAGTTTAGTTTTCTAAGAACAAAATGCCAACATTGCAGAGTGAAAGGACAATTCAATAGAAGGTGGTTCACTATTTCAATTTCTTCATGACATAAAACACAATTAAAAGGTTGTGCTATACGAAGTTTAGTCAGTGTGTCGCTAGTATGTATTTGTTTCCTTAATGCCAACTAGGCAAAGCAACCAGCTTTAGGTAAAGCTACACTATACCAATAGAAGGAGAATGTTTGAAATATAGGTCTCATATTATCAATATTTTGAATTGCTGAATATCCTTCCTTAATGGATACTTACCATTTTTGGCAGGATCCCACCTAAGAACATCATCCTTGTTAGAGAAGAAGACATCACGTTCTGCAAAAATCTTTTTCATCAACAGCCTTTGCTGATCATCTAGAGGTAAACTAGAAGGGTCCTTCCATATGATTCTACCGGAGAATCTTTCAACAACAGCTGCATAACGAATCAGCATACTACTCCAAGCATTCATACTCATAGTAATATTCATGATTTCCTTATACAAAGGTGAATGAGCCAATTGAGGTTTTTCATTCCATGAATCCTTCCAATATAATTCCTTGAATCTGTTATGTACTACACACGTAATATATTCTGACACTACATCCCGAGATGACATCATAAAATTCCATACTGTGGATCCTTTAGGAGGATCAAGGATTGTAAAAACATGCGTAGGATCTCCATTGTTCAAATATTTCTGCTGCATAATCTGACACTACTTGCTGTCTGGTTTTGAATACTCTATAATATCAAGCTTTCTAAAGATTGGCCCGACTTGTGTATACTTAGAATCTCATCAAAACTTTTTTCGTCTTCAGTATTGATAGAGATACTTAGAACGGATGAATTTATGGAAGATGTGAGTTATTACTTGGTAGCTAGTGGAGTGCCAAGGAAAAGGCTCAATAACAAAAATTGAGAGTGACTGCCATTCAGGGAATCAAAGTTATTCTGTATGTCACATGTCTTCTGAAAAGTAACAGGAATTTGGCTTTCTTCTGGCATCATACATATGGAATCAATTAAAGGAAGGTAGAAGAAGAATCAAATAGACTATGTGCTTTAACACCAAGTTGGAGTGATAGTAGGTTGGAAGCGGTGATATTGGGATAAATCAAGGGAGGGGTTACAACTTATTGTTGTGCATGTACCAGTTCTGTGATTGGAAATAAGTGTATCGAAATGGATAGATAGAATGCTCTGAACTTCTCAAAAAGCTAGCTGGAAAAGTACACCATTTAGATCAAATCAATATTAAAGAGAGCTATAGTTAGGGAAGTTTAGACAGGCATTTCAGGTGGTCAATTATGACTATCCAGTAGTGAACCTCGAATGAAGAACCAGCTTGTGGTAGGGAAAGGGGAAGATTTAAAGACCATGAGAAGTGTTGGATTTCAAGGTTGAGATGTCTGCAAGAATTGTCACTTTCAATATCCGTGTGCTAGTATAACAAAGAGATAAATATTCTATGATTCATTTTTTTTGTTATTAGTGTATGCTTTTGTATTGATCTCTATGATAGGTTGACTTTATGAGTTATTATGAATCCCTCTTGGTTACAAGATAAAATGGGATGGTGAGCGATTATATGCAAAGCAATGCAGACTGTAAGGGGGCACTGCTTGTAGTCTTGGACTGAATTGATAATGTGCGAAATGATATTCAGAGGTAGACTATTTGGATTCAGAGGGAGGTTGCATCTAATTCTTTCAATGCTTATGCGACAGGGTAACTGCTAAAGCTCCCTATTTGGTCAAACTGGAATCAGCTATCCTATTGTGGTGATTAAAGCTGTTCCTGCTGAGAGGGATTCGTTCATATATATGATACTATAATGCATTCTTCTCTAGGAGAAGTTTGAGGTGAGAGCCCTCATTTCACCCTCTGCAAATAGTTATTGTCGACCACTCTCAGCGAGTAGGCATAGTGGAAATGTATTCTTCTCTTGGAGAAGTCTGTGGTGAAAGCCCTTGTTCCACCCTCTGAGAATAGGTATAGTGGACCACCCTTTGCAAGTAGGCATGGTAGAAGTCGTGTGCAACTCCATGGCATTAATTTAATGCTACTATGATGAACAATGTTATGCTGAGATAACATGTTTTTATGAGAATCTATGTGATGAAAATTTATTTTTGACATCTTTGGTTGCAGCTATGTGTGCCTGCCATACTAAAGATCCCTCTCTTGCTAAGAGGGAATGTTGAAGATTTTAGCTGTGATAGAGATCTTTATCTCTGATTTTGCTATATGTTGAAAATGAGATAATATCTATATACTGTGTTTACAGCTGGAGAAGATATTCAAGATATTTATTTGAGATAATATTATATGAAGAGACATGTGTTGTGTCATGCATTTGGGAATATGAAAAGACTTCTTTTTAGAAATTGAAGAGACCTTAAACTGTGAGATGACAATTCTCTCAATTCTTTATATATATTGTATTCTGTGGAAAGCATTGTACTTGAACTTTTTAATTATAAAAAAAATTAAAAGTGATATTTTCGTGGTGTGGCTGGGATTTTCCTTTCAAGTGGAAGGGTTTTCCCAGGATAATTTCTTGTGTCTTTTGTGTATTTCTTGTTCTCTTTTATTGCTGTTTATCTAATATTTTCTGGGCAAAACATGAACAAGATCAACCCCAAACTGACATGCATGAGGAAGACCACACAGGCTAGTAGGAAAGGTGGCTCTGATACCACTGACATGATCTTTATTAAATCTCAGATGTTTATTTCTTTCCCTTCTTAAGAAATTGATTATTTGAGTTGATTTTAATGTTACGAATCAATGCATGCAATAACCAATATGAAAGAATAATGAAAATTTCAAGGAACTATGAATGGGAAACTTGATATTCTATGGATTGATTACAGCAAATAGAAAGTAGGAGATTTATTACAAGCTTGATTAATGCTATCACCGATTGTCTAATCAGACTTTCTGCAGAACAAATCCATAGTGCCCAATTGCGATTTCCTCATTATATGCCGAATTTCGATAAATATAAATGGCCACAGCTATCTAAAGTATTTGGGTGACCTTCCTGCCAAAACGATCAAAGAGGAGCCTACATGTTTGCAGGTTTAACACTGCCTCTTGCAGACTTACTCACCTTCCACATCTGAAAATTGATGGCGAATTCACGAGTGCCTGGGGTTGCGCCCAAGCTGGTGATTTTCAGGCTTTAAGTCCTGCAATTGCTGTAGTTGCTTCTTATAGAGAAAATACAGTAGTAATGATTGATTGAGTGATTCCTTGAACCCTATTACATCTTTACAAATAAATCTTCAGCCAAAAAATCTGTCGAACTCTTTTTTACTTCTTTCCTTTGGACTTAGGCAACTATTTACATTCACTTCACATTAGTTAAATCGCCACCATGACCTAGGGATGATAATGTTATAACTTAAGTTGGTGGTCCCTCTAATGACTTGAAGTGAACACTTAAATATATTAAATCAGACTTTAGCTTTTGGGCCAATTATTTAAAAATTCTCCATGTCCCTTTATTATTATAGCTTAGCCTATGAGGGATGGAAAAGATTAGGGTAGCATTTTTATTTATTTATTTATGACTATGCTAGATGGGACATTACACATAGGATGGTTTTTGAAATGGGCATAAAATTGAAATAGGTGAATACAATGATGGACAGACCAATGAACTTATGCTGCCATGAACGTGCAGGAAACTGCTTATTTTATGAATCCTCAACATACTCTAAAATCCTTCGATTTTCATGTGTCCCCATTTGTTTCTTATTTTATGGAGAAGCTGTTTATTTCTTGTTATGATTGTAAATGGATAGATGGAACCACTAAGTTATCTTGTCCTTGTAGTCTTTATACAGCGATTTTCTAGTTTTATTCCATTGTGGTAAAAATTAGTTGACATATGTTTTCATTGTTGAACTTGAAACAACACCTATTACTCATAAAGAAGTTTGAATGCTGTTACAAATGAAAATAAACTCAGCATTGAGAGACATATTTTTGCAAGTCATGATCCCAAAGATAGATTGGTGGCTTCTTAAACAACAATCATGGGTTTCCTTTTTGAGTTTTCATGAATGTATGATTTTGTTACACCTAAAGTAGGCTTCAGAGTACCACCTTTCCCATTTAAAATATCATACTTATCTTTTAGGTGGTATGTGTTGTATGTCAGTGATGGTCTATGGATGTAGAATTTCTATTTGGTATTTGTTTTTCTGTTTTTATGAGGATGTCATTTTAGCTTTTTCGTCTTGTATTATTTTATGTCATTTTCTCACCATCCTTAGTTAAAGCTTTGCTAATGTAGATATGATCTACTCTTTCAGTGCTCTTGGCATGCTAGGTTGCTATATTCCTAAATAACTTATTGATGTGAGATCTTTGTTTTCACTGTTTCAACAGTAGGGGCAGGTATAAAATATAAGTGGATTTTTATCATTGCATCTCCCAAGTTGATTGATATAAATACTTTATGGTTTAAATGACTCAGGGCATAGCTTATCTAGCCAAACCTTTGCTCGGCTTTGCACCTACAGTTGTAATAATTGTTACTTTGGGAGCTACGATGCTATGGATGTATGGCGGCTTCTGGATAATTGGAGCATTGCTTATAATAGGAGGTGCTATAAATCTCCGTGATTTTGTGATTGATTATTTTATGTGATATACTTGACCTGAGAAAGTGATCAATTCCAACCTGTTCATTTCTTTCGACAGTTCTGTCTTGATCTTTTCAATATTATTTTCTGAAAGGATTATTTTAAATAACAAAATAAATCCAACAATTTGACATTTTTGGATGCACAGGAAGTCTGTTCAATTTGAATCATTCACGGCTTATTGTTCTAATCGCTACCATTTATTCTATGTATTGCGCTAAAGTTTGTACTGGTTGGTTTGGCCTAGTCTTTTGCACAAACTTGGCTTTTATATCAAATGACATTTTGAGCTACTTGCTAAAAACTAGTGGAGAGGACAATGATAGCAAATGTTTCAGTCAACAAGCTGAAGAAACTGCAAGTACTGCCAGAAAGTTTGATAATCCTCCCCAATCCACTACCACTAATTATCAATCAAGCAAATCTCATAAGACTAAATCATATGATGAAAGCTCACAAACTTGTCAGTCTGCACAAACAGTTAGAGAATCATCGCCTGTCAAATCACCAAGAAAATCTCATGAGAGTAGATCATCATGTGAAAGCTCACAAACTCGTCAGTCTGCACAAACATTTGGAAAATCATCAACTGTCAAATCACCAAGCGAAGCATCTGGTAAGAGCTCACAAACTGGTCAGCCTGCACAAACATTTGGAGAACCATCAAGCATCAGACCACCTAGCAAATCTCATGAGAGTAGATCATCTGGGGAGAGCTCACAAACTGGTCAGTCTGCACAAACATTTGGAGAATCGTCAACCATCAGATCACCTAAAGCAGATCCATCTCTTGCAGATGAAGTGTTGCATATACTACATAGTTCAGATCATTATGCAACGTTGGGTCTCTCTCGCTATGAGAAAATAGATATGGTAGTACTCAAACGAGAGTACAGAAAAAAGGTAGTGTCTTGTAAAGCCAGGAATGTCTGGAATTATTCAGATGTAATTCTTATGCCTTTTCTCTTCCCTTAGCAATTGAGGTAAATGCAGTTGGTTTAATTGCCAATAAACATTTATTCTGTATTGACCTTTCCTGCACTTTTTGGGCAGGCAATGCGAGTCCATCCTGACAAAAATATGGGCAATTTAAAAGCAGAGGAATCTTTTAAGAAGCTCCAAGGTGCATATGAGGTAAATCTTTCTTTTTGTTGCTTACCAAAATGTGAATAAATTTGATACATTTTCTGTATCTTTTTCTTTAAATTGCCAATCAAAAGCTATATACTGTTGCCATTTTCAGGTATTATCAAATTTGGATAAAAGACGTGATTATGATGAGGAGTTGAGAAAGGATGAATTGTCGAGTTCTCATCAAAAACTTCAGTGTGGCACTCAAAAGGTACATTATTTTTAAGAGTTGATTGTGTTTGTCATAAGATTTGTATGGGGTATTTTAAAAACATTTTTACTTAAATTAATGTGACAAGCAAATACTTGTAGAACTTGCTCATTAAAAGCCAAGATGGTACAATGAATATCTCCGTTACAACTTAGTAATGCCACCTATTTGTAGAAATTACAAATTCAGTAGGTGCTAAATATTATTTGAGGCAAAACTTACTATGGTCAAAAGGTAAAACCACTGCAAGGCAATCTACAAGACCACTTAAGTTTTTGAATTAAATAAAGAGTACTCAAGATGCTTATATTTTCCACACTACTTGATGGGTATCAGTCCCTAAATTCAATTATATATTCCTAGTTTGGAATAGTTGATATTTTGATGGTGGATGTTGAAAGATGGTCTCTGGGATTCCCAAGTGGTAACATGGTTTGCTATATATGATAAAGGAACATGGTTTCTCTATTTGAAATAAGTGGCAGCCCACAATGGCCCCAAAAAGGCTGGACAAAATGGTGCTTAGTCATTGATAAAAAAACTGGAAAAGTCTGTCAAACTGAATTTCCTTTCGTGAGAAAAAGTGCTGAAAGAGGTTCATGTGAGCCAAGTACTTATGGAAGGCCTCTTTTGGTTTTACATAAAATTCTTAATACTCCTGTATGAAATGCCTTCAAAAATGCCTCTGATGCTGGAGATTGTGTTTTCCTTCTTTGATCTAGCAATGAGATTCCCTTCCCAAGAGCAAGTTATCTGTGTTAGCTTTCAACATAACTAATTTAATTTGTACAATCTTGTCTTCGAGTACATATGTGGGAAAGGAACTTTGTTTACATCTACTGGTCACCTCTAGGTTGAGGTGAAATCCATAGATTGGATCAGAGCAATGAAATGGGGTTGACCTTTATAGATGAAATGGTTTGGCTGGTGATTGAATGGATGACTGCGCGTTGTAAAAGTTTATGGGACTCCCAAGTCTAAAACCTTAAGTGACATGATAATATGTTGAAGTTGGGTAATATACTGCATAGCATGGTGCATGCTGTATGCCCCAATCGACAAGGCTGAGTGCAAGTCCTAGGTGACTTTGATGGAAAAGATTTGTTGCTGGCATTTAAGCCAATTTATTTTTTCAAAAATGGCAGATTAATTTGTTTGTATTGTACACAATAACAGAAAACAATGAGTTGAGGGCTAGAATGCTTAAAACTGATTGGTACAGAATCATATTATTCTTATCTGAAGTTTGATATTTAAAAGAAGGTTGCGAGTCACGACTACACATTGATGGCATCTTCAATACACTTGTTAGTAAATACTGACCATACAAAAGAGAGGAAGAAAGAAAATGTATGGTCAGTGTTTACTAAGAAGTGTTTCTAAGGAGAGCATCAATGTGCAGTGGCAAAACCTAGTAACCTAGAGATCAAAATTAATATCAAAGAGCAGATTTAAAGAGGAAGTTACAAATTATTTAAGGTTCTGACACCCTATTCTGGCGTGTGTGGTATTTTAAAAGGTCCCATAGACTGATTTGGCCTTGTGGCCATTATTAGAATCTTTCATTCATTCATCTAACCTTTCTGTAATTTCTTTACCTTTAGATTAGAATAATAGGGCTCTCTGTCATATGTCAGTTTAATTTTTAAGCATTCTAGCCTTCTACTCATTGTTTTCTTTTATTGTATGTGAAAATGTATGGCCAGTGTTTACTAACAAGTGTTTTAAAGACACAATCAATGTACAGAAGACACAATCAACATGTAGTGGCAAGTTTCCTTTAATTCCTCAACCTTCAGATAAGAATAATAGGATTGTGTGTCATACCTCAGTTTTAAGTATTCTAGCTCTTAATTCATTGTTTTCTGTTATGACCTGTATTATACAAACAATTTAACAGTTATGCTGTACACTTACGTTGCACTCATCAACGAGTTTGGTTGAACAAATGTGCTGACTTTCAGGGTACTGAATATCTTTCATTGTTTAAGGTAACCAACTAGTTTGGCTTTGTGATTTGGTATCACCCTCCTTTTTCATTGCTTCACTTTGAAATGAAGTATTGTCCTTACAATGTATATTGCCATTTACAATTTTTAAAAGTGCTTATTCCATTCTCTTCTGGTTTCAGAGCATACGATTAGGTCTATTCAGTGCCTAGACATGGGAAAGGGCTTCCATCTGATTGGTTTAGCAAGAATAATAGCTCTTTTTTATGTTTAAGCTGCCAATGATTTTTTCTTGATTCATATTACGTTTTTATCCAAAGTCCTACTTATGGTAAGAGACATGTTTTTGTTTTGGTAAGCAACCAGGGATGTTACAAAGTCAAGTGACTCACACTTGAAATTGACAGATACTGCTAGTTATGTTTACAAGGTTTCTATTATCTTCTGTAGTTTTTAGGTCCTTTTCATAATTTGCATTCATGTTATTGTCTTTTTTGTCCTTTGATTTAAATGGTTTTAAGTATGAACACTTCGTTTTGCATTTTTTAAATCTACTTTTGAATTGAAGGTAATATAATTGAAGTTAAAATGATTGCATTCCCCTACCGATAAATCATTTTTTTAGTGATTTTCATTTTCTCCACAAAATCAACTGATCCAGAATGGAAGCCGCAACAATTCGGAGTATTATTCTCATAATTATGAGAAAGAGAGGAAGGATGTTTCTACAGGACCAAGGATAATAGCTTGCAGAAAGTGCAATAAATCACATAAATGGATGTTTACAAATAGAACCAAATCCCGAGCAAGATGGTGCCAGGTTTGATTTTTCATTAGTTTTCTGTATATGGAAATGTTAGTGTATTTGTAATTGGAAGCCGTATTTCTCTAAAGTGTAACAAATGGTATCAGGAATGTGAAGATTATCATCAGGCAAAAGATGGTGATGGATGGATGGAATGCTATGACCATATTTTGTTCTTTGGAATGCCACAAAAGGTATCTAGGCTGATTTAATCTATATCTTTGTTCTTTCCAGTTTTCAGTTATCTGTCAACTTAAGAGGAAGATTGTTTCATAGCTTGAAACTGAAATTTTTTGACCTCTTGAAGAAATGAGACTGTAAGAGTCTCAGAATCTCAAGTAATGTGAAAAGTCCTCATTGGATTCTTATCTAATACACTCTTGGGACGATAATTTTTTTTGACTTTTTAATTTGAGGTAAATTAAGAAGAGCTTACATTGCATTTATAAAAGCACAATAGTAAGGAGGAAATCTAGAGATGTCTCATTTGAGTATTTTCAATAGCCTTGTAAGAACACAATAGAGGTTTTTCGGAGACTTTAGCTTTCAGTACTTTGATTAAGAACTTTGCTATGGTTTCATAAGACTGTAACAGTCACAGAATCTCAAGTATTTGTGAAAAGTCCCAACTGGATCTCATCTAATACACTTTTGGGATGATATTTTTTTTTAACTTTTTAATTTGAGGTAAATTAAGAGCTTACATTGCATTTATAAAAGCACAACAGTAAGGAGGAAATCTAGAAATGCCCCATTTGAGAATCTTCAATAGCCTTGTAAGAACACAATAGAGTTTTTTCGGATACTTTAGCTTTCAGTACTTTGATTAAGAACTTTGTTATGGTTTCATAAGACTAAGAGTCTCAGAATCTCTAGTATTGTGAAAAGTCCTTATTGGATCTCATCTAATAAACTTTGGGATGATAATTTTTTTTTAACTTTTTAATTTGAGGTAAATTAAGAGCTTACATTGCATTTATAAAAGCACAATAGTAAGGAGGAAATCTAGAAATGCCTCATTTGAGTATTTTCAATAGCCTTGTAAGAACACAATAGAGGTTTTTCAGATACTTTAGCTTTCAGTACTTCGATTAAGAACTTTGTTATGGTTTCATATGGCACCAGCAAGTGGTTTCAGTTATGCTGCCCCTGGTGGCAACTTTTGGCATGCATGTGTTGACCTTTCGTTTTTAATCTAAAATTGTACCCCAACAATCATTCTTTTTTTGGATCTTGCAAATGTGAAACACATGGTTAGCATAGTTATTTCTTACACTTTTTACTCAAACGGGCAGTCATATCCAAGGTATTTCTATAAACTTTGAATCTTGAAGATGAGGTGCCCCAAAGACAGATTTCAAGAAAATCATTGAGGATTGGTGAGAAATGTTTGCATCATTATTTTTAGTTGTTATGTATATACATTTGTTTGATTTGAAGGAAGACAATGTCCAAAGCTTCCCAAAGATTGTTTTTTTCATCTTCAAGAGAATGGAGGGCAGTCTTAGGATGGATACTTGGGAGGATATTCAAAGTTTCAAACCATGATACAAGGAAGAATGGGATCATCATTATTGATAACATCACCTGACATAGATAATCATTATTTATGATCTCATAATTCTATCTAATTTTGCAATATTTTTCCAGCATTTTACTGTAGGCATCATTAAGAATTTTAAATTTTCTTACACCACCTTGTTTACACTATATTCATAATTATACATTGTTGATTTTCTTCAATATCAGATAGATGTGCATCACTCAGTAGATTTGAATCCTTATAAGCCATAAAGCCTTTTAAGGATGAATATCAAGTATGCAACTCCTCAGGTATTTGTGGTAATCTTCTTGAAAAGTGATTTAGTTGTGACAGAAATTTGTGTTTATTAGTCTAGGCCATAGCTTGGCTTCCTCACTATTCATGAACGTGATATCCAATACTAGAAATCACTTCAAAGATAATGATATCTAGTACCAGTGCAGAGCTTCTGTTCCAATGCAATATATCCTTTGTTACAGTGACTGCTTTGCAGAGAACTTGATGCCCTCTTGAATGAACGTACATAAAATCTCAGGTCACCATTTGAAATCCCTTTCCATTGTTAGGTGAAATGCTTAATCATCCAGCTACGAGGATCACCACTTTGATGGAGTCATCTGAATTGCAGGTCTACCTTTTCAAATGGAGATTCAACATCAAAATCACTAGCTGCTTGACAAAAGCTATACCAAATCTAGTGCATTGGCATGTTGTGGTCCCATTGTTCTTGTGCAAAGAAGGCTAGAACATGGAGTTTTCGTTATAGATTATTGCTCCATGAATAAAATCATGGTCATTTGACAGCTTCAATTGTGCCATGTTCTTCACAAAGATTAATGTGAAACTAGAATGGCTAGATTAAAGCTATCCCTATTGACATGGAAAGACTGCTATCAGGTCCAGAGGTCTTTAGCAATGACTAGTTATCTCTTTAAGTGTTACCACTGCTCCTGCTACATTTACACCCAAGGAAACCACACCCTGGGTCACCATTGATAACTTTGTTATTAGCTCTCTTGATGACATCTTCATATATAACAAGACGTGACAAGAGGATACAGATCATTGTATGGTAGCCTTCGCCTTGGTCTTGTGCAAAATGTAGTCTACTTTTTTCTAATACAAAATGCAGCTTCTTCCTTAGTCCATGCAGAATATACACTACTCAGGGTCCCATGTAAATCTTCTTCACTTTCACGAGTCCTTGGGCATCTATAACAGCCATGTTTTTTGTTTCTCACATAGTGCTTGTACGTATTACCAAATTTTGTGTGGTAGCACCAATGAAATGTGGCAACTTGATGAACTCAAACCAGAAAACTTTGTTTCAGGTCAGTGCTTATGATACTGGATCTCCATTGCCCTTTTAAGATTGAGGTTGAGATCTGTGAATTTGCACTTGGAGCAGTTTTGACTACAGACAAACATTTAATTCTATATTATTCTGAGAGATTCAATATAGTTCATGACTATTTGAGCTATGACCAGAAATGGCATGCCGCTGTCCAACCTGTGCCAATCTGGGAATATGTCATAAAATGTAAAACAAAGAAAAGACAGAATAGTCTAGTATTAGAAAATGAAAAACATTTCAGCATAAGGAAAGGACAAAATAATAAGCAGGGCAAAGGAAAGTGACATGAAAAAATACAGCATAGGAAAATGAATAAAAATTCTATCCAGTGCAAGGAAATTGACAAAAAATAGAAGTACAACTAACAGCAAGGTTGGAAAATGGAAGGTTGAAAGTCCAACCAACATCAAATGTGCATAACAAGTCCATGGTCTCCAGCATATTGGGAAAAAAGAATGGAGTACTGTGGGGAGGCAACCCTTCTAGGGGGGGTGTACAGAAGGTTGTGTCTATTCCATGGTACAATATTCAAGAAAACAATCTAAGCATAACTAAAAGACAAATAAAAGGTACAGGCAAAAGTAATAAGAAAACAGCGAGACGAGGACCGGGGATGGGGGGACGCTGTTCCGGCGTTTCCAGCAGTTCCACCAATCCGGCATCATTCTAGATGAGTTAGGGGGACGTCCCAATGTCCCATGAGGAGACAAGGGGACATCTCAGCGTCTCCTGAGGAGTTAAGGGGATAGGATCAGGTCCCTCAATGCCTCTAAGGGACGACCGGTCGTCCCCTGTCCAACCTGTTGGATATATGCCCAAAAATAAAAATATAAACAGCAATAAGGAATAGCCAAAATAGAAACAAGAGATGCACAATATTACCCTAGGAAAGCCTGTCCAAATTGAAGGGAAAAAAACCCATCTACACAACAGAATATGACCTTATCGATCATAAAAGTTGGAGTGTACAATGCCTTTCACTCGATGCGATAATATATAACACATAGAGAGACTCTTCACATTACAACCGAAGGTCTCCTGCATGTCTCTTCATTTTCAAATATACAACTCTACGAATTTTCATTCCTCAACGCATGTAGAATGACACCTCTTTATAATTAATATTACAATTATTATCATAAAATGTCCTCTTCAGCTAAAGGTGACCATACCAATAATAACTCTCATATTTTAGAGATAAAGATGTCTATCGTAGCTACAATCTTCAACACTCCCTCGTAGCAAAAGAGAGAGATCTTTAGTTAAGTAGTCACATAAGGCTGCAACAAAAATATGTTAATGATAAATTTTGATCACATAGATCCAAAACATAGTTCATGGAATCACTCAACATGAAAAACCTACAAAAATCACATTCAACTTTCATCATAAACTCACTCAACATGATGCTGGCATGGAATCTCTCAACATGACCAACTACAAAAATCACAATCAACTTTCATCACAGGCTCACTCAATATGATGCTGTCATGGAATCTCTCAACATGACAAACCTACAAGAATCACAATCAACTTTCATCATGGACTCACTCAACATGGTGTTGTCATGGAAGCTTTCATCGTGAAAAACTTGCAAGAATCACAATCAGCTTTCGTCACGGACTCGCTCAACACGATCCTGTCATAAAATCTCTCAACATGGCAAGTTATTAAGGTTTACAACCAGCTTTTTATCATGGATTCTCTCAACATGACTTCTAACTCCCATCACAGAATCTCTCAACGTGATGACATCATTGACTCTCTCTACATGATGCTCACTATGCATCTCTCTGAAGTGAAAGAGTTATTAGGTTGACCTTATAAAATTTTTATAAACATTTCCTCAAACATGATTCGGAGTCCACACGATGACTGGAGGAGAAGGAAACAAATAACTAAAGAAGGTTGATGCACATTTCCAAAGAAGCACGAGCTGAATGATAATCACACAAGAGCTTGAACCAATGAAAAGGAGACAGAGATCAACTGAAATATAAATAATAGCTCCAAGAAAATGAGCTCTATTGGAGCTACATAAATTTAACATAGAACAAAATTCATTGAGTATCTAAAAAGAGAAGACACTTCCGTCATTGCTGCGATCAAACTTGGCTTTGATACCATGTTGGATAAATGCATAGAAATAAAAATGATGAACAACAATAAGGAAAAGCCAAAATAGAAACAAGAGAACAAAATATTACCCTAGGAAAACCCTTCCAAATGAAGGGGAAAAACCCAACCACCCAACAAAATATCACTTTATTGATCATAAAAGTTAAAGTGTGCGATGCCTCTCGCTTGATGCGATATATGTAACACATAGAGAGACTCTTCACATTACAACCAAAGGTCGCTTGAAATTTTCCATGACTCTTCATTTTAAAATATACAAATCTACGATTTTCCATGCCCCAGTGCATGTTGAATGCCTTTATATTTGATATTACAGTTATTATCATAAAATGTCCTCTTCAGGTGAAGGTGACCATAATGATAATAACGTCCATATTTTAGAGATGAAGATCTCTTTCGCAGCTATAATCTTCAACATAACCGAATAAATAAAGATTTTTTTTTTTAATATTCTATTGGTCGTATTGAATATCATATCACGCTGCTAAAGGTGATGAGATACTCATACTTTTGATATCTACAATTGTTATTATTTAATATTTATATAATAAAAGTTGGCACTCTTCCATTTGCTGATTTGAGTATTTAAAATTTTAATATTTATTGTTCAATGTTCATTGTTCCACTTTCATGTTTAATGTTCAATGCAATGTTCAAGTATTTAAATTTAGTAAATTAGTATTTTACATCTTTATATCTTATATTGTTATACATCTTTTCATAACTAGCATTTTAAGTACCACATGTATAGTATATAGTATATACATCCCCGTCCTGTCCCCCACCGCCGTCCCCTTGCAGTCCCCTCGCCGTCCCCAAATTGAGGCCCCTCTACCTCTCATAAAAGTTAAAGTGTGCAATGCCTCTCGCTTGATCAATATATGTAACACATAGAGAGACTCTTCACATTACAACCGAAGGTCTCTTGAAATTTTCCATTACTCTTCATTTTAAAATATGCAACTTTACGATTTTCCATGCCTTGAATGCCTTTATAATTGATATTACAATTATTATCATAAAATGTCCTCTCCAAGTGAAGGTGACCATAACGATAATAACGTCCATATTTAAGAGATAAAGATCTCTATCACAGCTATAATCTTCAACACAACCAAATAAATATAGATTTTTTTTTAATATTCTATTGGTCGTATTGAATATCATACCACGCTGCTAAAGATGATGAGATACTCATACTTGTGATATCTACAATTGTTATTATTTAACATTTATATAATAGAAGTTGGCACTTTTCCATTTGCTGATTTGAGTATTTAAAATTTTAATATTTATTGTTCAATGTTCACTGTTCCATTTTCATATTTAATGTTCAAGTATTTCAATTTAGTAAATTAGTATTATACATCTTTATATCTTATATTATTATACATCTTTTCATAACTAACATTTTAAGTACCACATGTATAGTATATAGTATATATCCTGCCCCCCACTGCCGTCCCCTTGCAGTCCCCTCGCTGTCCCCAAATTGAGGCCCCTCTACCCCCCCATGCCTAGAAACCTGTCCCCCCGTCCCCCAAGTTGGTGTAACTATGTAAAAAATTAAAGGTTGGAAATCCAATAAACACCAAACGTGCATTAAAATCACATCTGTTCCAGCATATTATGGAAGGAGAAGAGTTGATTCTAGGGGAAGTATATAGAAGGTGACAATTCCATGGAGTTAAGGCTCGTATGTTGCTGTGTTGGAGCTACGCCTGCTTTTGATTATATTGAGCTCAATATGAATCACATTAGGCATTATATTCAATGTTTTAGTTTTTACTCAATAAATTTCTCTAGGAGACATACTGTATTCTGTATAGTATGTAATAATGTATTATTATGTGTGTTGCAATTGAACTTGTTCCCTTCCTTGCTGTGATGTTTTACTTTCAACTTTTTTAAACGCATGCACTTTAGTACTGAGAGCACTTCAAGTATTATTTCTTGAAATAATGAAGAAAGCATTTAGATTGTATGTTTTGGGTGCTTTTATATCTGATTGTTTTTGTATGTCAATTTCGTACTAAGCTTTATATCCCTTTGTGTTTGTGGGAACCATTTGTCATTTACTGAAATTTAAATAATCTGCACAACTGTAAAGAAATGCAATCACATCTTGGTACCTTGCCAAGTTGTTTTCTAGTTTGATTCATGTTACATTTTTCTATGCTTGGGAGATTAAGATGCTGAGTGGTTCTTATCCTATAATATGATATCTTCATTATTAAATGGTAATCCAGTATCATTATGTCAATAGCAATAGCTTAATGTGGGATCCTCATCACAACATTTATCCTATGTGGGCACCTATCATCAAAGTTTCCACAAAAGCTCCACAAAGCAGCCAAGATGGCTTATAAACTTCAATGTTTTTTTTGGCAACTAAGCCTCTGCCAAATAAATTTCCAGCACCACACTTATTTTGTGAATTCATTTTATTTTTATTGCTTTCTTTCTTGGTAAAGCCAATTACATGGAGGCACACTCTTGTAATTGGGGGCATACTATAAAATCTGTATATTGTTAAAGAGTTTTGATATCTTTACTGTTATAAAATCATATTAGTTCTGAAATATAAGGCCTTTGTCCATTCTGAAATTAATTCAGTCAACAGTTAAGATTGTTAGATGCAATTCTTTTATCCAACACACACACATGGTCAATTTGTATTAGTAGACTTCCTAATTTGAATTGAATTTCAACTAGATTCTATTATGCTTTTTGCATAAATATCTTCTTGCCTTAGAGCAATACACTAATGATTTCTTTTTGTTCCATCCATTTCTTAGGTGGAAAAGAAGCATGCATATGCTTGTATGGAAAGTACGATATATGATGTGTCCGAGTGGGCAGCATGTCAGGTAATTAAAATATCTTTTCATAATAATTTATATGAATGGGATGCTCTTAATAATGAAAATTACAAACTGATTATGATATGTATTATGCATGATATACACATATATCAGAGAGAACAGTATGCAAGAGTATTATGTGTTTTGCTTTAAAAAATATTTTCTTTAGCATTCAACATGATAGATAAGATCTGTTTCATTGGACCATCTGATGCGAGGAAAATTTGCACAAGCCAGTGGGTATGCTCCAAAACATACTATGTACATTTTCTTCTGAGTACAATCTTTGCATTTCATATCAGATATGATACAATCCATAAAATGAATATGTTTTGATGTTTAAACTGTGCAAGCTTTAACATTGTTTCTGTCAAAGTTAATATGAACAGCAATATTTTGGTTGTACTGGTATTTGGCCTTTACAAAGTTTCACTGGACAAATCCAAGATGTCATGATATCAATAAGACCATGGAGAAGTGCTTAATATTTTCGATCAATCCCTTCCGAATACTTGCAAGAATGACAAAATTGATGCTTAGTATAAAGGCTGATCATCAACAAAATTCTCTGCATATTAATGATCCTTCTTGTTCATCACATCAATTGGGACATTATGGCCCACTAGTTTATCTTTAGTCTTGACCAGTGTTGTGTTCAGTTTAATACTTGAACTCATAAAAGAACTTCCATAAAGAATGCTCCGCCCTTGTCTAGCTATTCATGTTGATCCTTAAGATGCATCCAGAACTCCATAGCTGTTTTGCCAGACAACATATTTGGAAGCATGTTGACGGTGACTGATAAGTGATAACTTGATGAGCATAACTGCTTCCAATTGCTCTCATTGAACTTGTCCTGGGCTTTGTCAGCTACTCTGGGAGTAGCATTACCTAGAATGATCTTACCCAGACACTGGAACTCAAAACCATGAGCACCCACTATTTCCACGTGTTAAAATCTTAAAATTCTTTCCGTTGAAGTGTTGATTGCTTTCCAACATAATGTTAGTCAACAATGCCATCCCTCCCCTTTTCCGTTGACACAGAAAATGAGGTCAACCTCCCCGGAAGCTGCGATTCTGATTTTTCTTTAACAAAATTTATGGTACAAATCTGAAGGTGTTTGAGTGTAGAAAGTATAACTCTGTTTTTTTTGAAAAAATAAATAGAAATTGAAACCACATATTATGCTAAAAATCTGTAAAAAATCTTTAGGAGATTATTTCAACAAAACCTTTGCGTAAAAATTGAAGTAGAAAATAATTCCAAAACCCTAGGTAGCGAAAATTTGCCAAGGTAGTGCATCATGAAGTCCTCTAGAAAATACTATGGAATCCTCTCAAAATGAACATAATTTTGTAGAAGCTTCTCTTTGAAATGCAAAAATGCCAATGCGGGTTGGAGAGAAACGTGTTGTGAGGTTTTCACACCATTGCCCCAAAATTTTTGGGGACCCCCCTTTTCAGGCAAGCCTCGGCAACTTTTGTGAGTGTTGGGAAATTTTCGGTTGCCTTAACAAGATTTGGAGTTGTCTAGAGTTTTTTGAATTGACGATTTTACACCTTGGATGCCTTCGGGCTAGAAGGGGATTCGGTTTATTTTTCACCTGGTGCTAGACTTGATTTTTCGGAACATGTAATTTTATCTTTAGGCCTAGTAGGATTCAACCACATTTTTTTGATGGTTCAAATGGTATCTGGTAGGGTAAATTTGCAAATTTTGGACTTAGATGGATTTTTGAAAATTTGAAATAATTGTATAAGCTTGAGCATTTTCAAAATTAATTTTAGATTTAGTTGTTTTGGAAAATCTTGAAAAATTTTTGGTGAAAAGAAATTTTGATAGTGAAATTGGATTTAGAGTTTGAATATCAATTGCCAAGAAAAGGATTTATTTTGTTAAAAAATTGAAACTGTATTGCAAAGTTGAAATTGGATTAAATTGCAAAATCTCATTAATTTGGTTGAAATTTTGCCTAGAGGATTTTAGAAATATTAAAGGAAATTGGTAATTTGGAATTAAAAATTGATTTTGGCTTGCTAGATTTGATTTTAATGATATTTTAATTGCCAAAACGTTGTTAAATGAAAATTTTGACATCTCCTAGGCTTACCTTGTTTCTATTTTGCAATTCTAGATCAAACCGACAATTAAATGGGCCAATTTCACTATGGGGCTTGGTTATTTTTGCGTTTTATGTAAGACTGGGTCATCTTTGGAGATTTAACTTAATTTTTGTTTCCCTCGAGGCAGGTCGGTCCACTCTGGAGATCAACTGGAGGATATAAGAAGGGGCTTCCCCCCTCTTATTTCCTCATTCATTTCATCTCCTCTTGCTTGGTTGTGCAATTTTTTCCTCCAGCTGGGCAAATTCCTCCTTGGCAGCGCTTTTTTGGGATTTGATTTTGCATTTTGGTAGTGTTTTCTTCTTCCTTGAATGGGTGATTTCTGCCTCAAGGCGATTTGGAGGAGCAGACCCGACTTTTTGCAAGATTGGGCGATTTTTTGGGGTCTGATTTTTCTTCTTAGGGCTGCAAATTCTACCTCTAGCTATGGCAATTTTATTTGGTAAAGAGGTAAAGCAATTTAAGGTCTGATTTTTGGCAATTGTGGGTGAATTTGGGAAGTCGGAATTCTGATTTAGGGCAGATTTGGCAAGCAATTCATTTGCTAGGGCATCACATTTTGAAGGAGGATTGAAATTTCTGAGATCAGATCTGAATTTGAAGAGGCTCGATTGTTGGTAGAAGGCAGATTTAAGGTAAGATTCTCATTCATTTTTAGAGGTGAAGATTGGTTTTAAAGTGCGGATTTTATTCCTTGTTTTTGCTTGGTTCGTTTCCCTTATCTTCTTCTTGTACTATTCATTTGCCACTTCATCATTTCCATTGATAGGTTGAAGTTAGGAGATATTAGTGTAGATTTCATGATAGAACACTTGGAGAGGTAGAAATAAGCTAGACCACCCTAGGATTGGAGTTGGGAGATATAAGTGTAGTCTATCCTAAGGTAATGAAGAGACAAAAAGAAGTCGTAGTCCCACCCCTAGGATTGAAGTTTGTAGGTTGATAAATGTAGAAATAGGATTTGGAGAGGTAGAAATAAGCTAGAGTCCATCGATAGAAAGAAGGTTGGAAATTGATAAGTGTAGTCCATATCATTTAGAACGGAGGGGTAGGAATAAGTGTTTACGATGGTAGATGTTAGTGCAAGCAAGTACCCAAAGGCAACAAAGACCAAAAAAGACAAGGAAGACATGACGCCTAAGACCACCTTATTTTCGAAAGTGAGGTGAATAAGTGATACAAATATCGGCACAGTGAACATGGTACAGTTGAAGGATAGATTGAAGGAAGGGCGATCCCCCATGGCAAAGATCTACAAGAGCGGAATTGTACATGTGGCGGCTTTCTCTCCTACCTTGCCTTGCTCAGAATTGGTAATGGAGTGTGCAACTTGGTTTGATATTGTGACCAAGTCAGGGAAGAGAGTGTTGGCTAATATCAGCAAGCAAGTGGTCGAAGAAGTATTCAATATTCCCCAACATAAAGGCATGATAGTGGTAATGATGGATCGGGCGGCCAAGTTCTTTTAGGATAATCAAGAGGCCTACTTCATTCATCTAAAGTAGAATTGGTTACACGAAGGCAAGAGGGGAGTTACCAAGTTGTCAAAGCTCACCAAGTCGGATTTCAAATCGGAATATGGCGATCTTATTGTGCTTCTCAGCTGGATCATGGGTGAGGCTCAAGGTATGCAATTCGAGAACTGGATGTATTGCTTTATTGATGAAACTGAAAATGGAAAGAGAAAATTTGATTGGGCTAGAATTATAAGTGAAAATTTAGAGTTGCAACTAAGGACAATACAAATTCAAAAGCAATTCTACATGGGATCCTATCTTTTCTATCTGATTGTGAGACTATATAAAAATCTTAGACTTAAGGCCTTAGGAGTGATTAGCAATGGGCCAGGGCAATGTTTGGTGCATGAGTGCTATCCACAACTTCATTTGCACAACACCAAAGATTATAAGACGTTTTATGACACCTTTGCCATGAATCTAGATGTTAAGGATATTACAAGGGACACCTGCTAAGAGGCTCTCATTAGAAGCGGAAGCAAAAGTTAAAAAGTATGGGAGTTGGTTCATCCAATTTTCGCAATTCACATATATTAGAGTAGCAGGAAGTATAGTTTGTCCCAAGAGACTTCCAAGGTACCCGCCCAATAGGATAATTTTGATGGAGTTGGCTAGGCAACTGGAGCACTATGACAAGATGATGAAACTTAAAGGTGAGACAGGAATTACCTTCTCATTTGGAATAGGCAATGATACTTGCCCCAATTTGCTTCAGAGGAGTTAGAGTGGTATCATCTAGCATGGTATAGAGCAAGACAAAGATTCAATCCTAATGGTCTTATCAAGGCATCTCACAAAAACACGTTCAAACATATTCCTGCTATAGAAGATTTTTGGGCCAATGCACATGATGACTTTGACGTGAGGAAGCTAGCTTTGTCAAGATTGTTAGTGGGCATGATGAGGGCAATCAGATGGAGAGGCCTTGATATTCCCAATCAATGAAGATGATGAAAATGTGCTAAGGGAAGATTATAATACAGTGGATGGAACAAAATTGGGTCTAGTAGATTGGGATGATCATCAGGATCCTTCCTTAGAGGCAGTTACAAGGACAGTTGATCTACACATTGAGTCATGGTACAATGAGAAGTTAAGGCAATTACAAAGTCGGAAGGTACGCCTTACTTATGAGAAAATGAAATTGGAGGAAGAAGGTCTAGCAGAGTCGGTCAGACAGAAAGGTGGAGGTAGTAGCCAGCAACAAAGAGTAGTTTAGAGCAAGAAGAGAAATTTGGAGGTTGAGAAAAGTAAAGAACATAAATAGCCTCTAGCAAAGAGACAAAATGCAACACCGTTAAGGGAGAGCATAATTGAGGCAAGGAACTAAGAGGTTAATACAAGTGGACAAAGGGTCTCGGTAGAGGTGAGTTCTGATTCGGAATCAAGTGGTTACAGTGACAGTACCGAATACTGTCCTCTCTTGAAGGACCAATTTGGAGATGATATGACAGTGACTAGTGAAGAGGAGATTAGACCAATTAATATCGAGGAAGTAAGCTAAGCGCCTGAGGTCGTTGGTGATGCTTTGCTAGTCGAACCGAATCTAGATTTGGGGAGATGCACTACACTGCTATGGTTAAGGCAAATGCTTATGCCAAGAGGCGAGGTGGTGAGTGACCGAACAGTTGAAGATATTCAAGGGTTAGTGGAAAAGGAAGATAGTGAGAAACAAAAACAAATTGCAAAAATGGTGGCGAAGGTAATCAGGAGTGATGATGAGGATCATGGAAAGGTTCAAATTGCTATACGAAAGGTTAGCAAGACAGTGGATGAGATTGTAGCCCAGGAGTATGAGATGGTAGAGCATAACTTGGGAAGAATCACATATGACATGGAATGTGAGGAGATCCAGGAAGGCATGGTTTCAATTAGAGAGAGGTTGAGGAAGGCAAATGAGAGGATTGTAAAGTTGGAGGTTGAAAACAAATATTGGAGAGATTGCCAGCCTATCCAACAGTTGCATCAGGTAGCCCTTCCGCAAGACAGTGGGAGCAACATAGAAAAGATATCGGCTCAGTTGCACGAAGCCAAAGATTGGATCAGTGATATAATTCAAGATGGATGAAATTTGTTGCCTTTATCTCGACATTCAGGTCATTAGTGGCTATTAGAGACAAATTTAGAACATTTGAAGGGGAGTGGAAGGATTTCCTTCTAGTCAAGGACTTAGCTATTCCCAAGCTACGAACATTTATTGGGTTGCCAGAGAGATATTTGGAAAGGACCAAGTTGGTGGATGAAAGGGAATGAGTATAGTGGAGTCTTGGTATGTTGCCTTGACCATCAGATTGAGGATACTTTTGAAGAGATATGAAATGAGATTGCACAACATAGCCCAGGCATTGACACTTCCATTTTAACCATGTTGGGCGATGTTGGGGCTGCACTTGATTTTGAAGATATCAAAGAGGAGAACATCAATGAAACATAGTTTGGATTGAGATTGGATGAGTTGGGGAAGGTTGCCATCAAGAAGAAGCATTTGAGCACCCTTGCCTCCGTCAATGCCTTTATCGGATATGCGAAAGAATATGAGAAGGATCATGAGAAGACACTACAAGCAGTGAACAATATGATGAATTCAGCTGAGCTCAAGATGAAGCACACGTCTTGCCCTCCCATGAAGGAAGTCAATGACAGGCTAGCCAAGTTCATTGCCTTGGCTAAGAAGATGAAAGAAAAGGGTAGAATTATATTAGAAGATCATTTGATGTAAGTCCAATTGGCAAATTCTCTTACTTCTTGGGTAGGATACGTGTCTGATTTTGATTGGCTACCATTTTGGTGCCTCTCATTGGTTGCCACTTTTCCTTATTTTCATTGGTCCATTGATGAGGTGGTGTCTTCTCATTGGTTGTTGGGGTGGCAACCCTAATTAGGGTTTCTAGGATTCGATTTGGATCGTGGGTTTTGCCTCTTAATCTCTACCGTTGGTTGTAATTTTGGCCCCTGTAATGGCCATTTTGTTCTCATTTGTAAAGGAGAGTTATGTTGGAGAATTGTTGCCAAAATACTATCAAAATTGTTCTTTATTCATTGTTGTGGCTTGCATGGTGGATATACACGATCATTTTGGTGTATTTGCATGTTTCTTCTCATCTCTCAAATTAAAGTCAGATTTTATTTCATGTTGTTAGAGTAGAAGTAGATGGCTAGTTGTATGATGATGTTAGTGAATGTTTGATAGGGATCTACATACTAGGCCACTAGCATCCTAGCGGTTTGTTAGGAAGCCTTGTATGTTAATCTAGTTCGATCGCTCCTAAGTTCTACTTGCATTTCATCTTTCCTCTTGTACTTCAAGTTGGGTTGGGAGATAGGTGTTAGTGTGAAAATCCTAAGAGTATCCCTTAGAATCATTGCACCAATGGAGGTAGTGCCATTGGCAAGCTTTCCCTTGGTTGTATCCTTGTCCATTTGCTAATTTCTTCATTCATAGAAGTGGTAGTAGAGTGGTAAGCAATTAGTGGTAGGAGTAGTTGAAAGTGAAAGTGATCAAGGAGAAAATAATAAGTCAAGCAAAGCAAAGTACCACAAAGTTATCTTTGAATGAATAACGTAAGCCCGCGTACATGATTAACCAACAAATCACATTAATATAACCGAGTTAGTATCCACAAGTGTAAGGAACCTTAGAGTTTTTCTCATGTTCTTCATGAGTATTTACTTTTCAAAAGAGGGATTGAGTGTTTGATATTCCATATCAAGTATTCAATTGCTATATGTTATGTAGGGGTACAAAATTGATATCAATACAACGCGGCTATGAAGAAAAAAGGCAAAGTCTCCCACAAAAAACCAATGTGGCTTAAGAAATGTGCAAAAAATGCAGAGAAAAGCCCATGAGTTGTAGAGATGTCGCTGCAAAGAAAACCCTCAAACCATGCGAAAAAAAACCAGAACCACACCCAAACATGGGTTAAAAATGTTTCCGGTTTTTCATGCTCTTGAGAACTTCACATACTCATAGTTTTCAAATGACACTTGGTATGCAATTTGCAGCAAAACTCGCCAAAAAAGAATGTGATTCTAACCTTTCACAAAAAAACTTTGAGCATGCGATTTAGAGAAATGATGCCTAAAAAAATGCGATTCCTATAGAAGAAACCCTCAATTTGAAGAAGAATCAATTTGCCTTGTTAAAAATTGAATACAAAACATTTTGAAAAACTGATAAGTAGGAGATAATTTCTACAGAAAGTCAAATTGTGATATAGCTATCAGGATTTAACTATGTGATTTTGAGTCAAACTCATTGACCCATGTTTCATGAGTAGTGATTGAACATGAATCCATCTCTCATGAGAATAAATGGAACACTTAGCACTCATTGGATCTAGGTGATGCTCACAGAGGTGAAGCATCGAGACTTCCCGGGAGGTCACCCATCCCAGTACTACTTCAGCTTGAGTGCGCTTAACGATGGAGTTTCCTCCATGGTTAAACCCAAAGCTTGCAACCCCATTTGCAAAACCTTCACCAAGTGTTGTGCCTTATCAATTGATGAGCTTAAGGGGCTTTCTAATGCATGGTTCATAAGGCACAACACTTAGTAAAGGTTTTGCAAATGGGGTTGCAACTTTGGGTTTAACCATGGAGGAAACTCCGTAGTTAAGTACGCTCAGGCTAGAGTAGTACTGAGATGGGTGACCTCCTGGGAGTCCTAGTGCTTCACCGCTGTGAGCATCACCTAGATCCAATGAGTGCTAAGTGTTCCATTTATTCTCATGAGAGATGGATTCATGTTGAATCACTACTCATGAAACATGGGTCAATGAGTTTGACTCAAAATCACATAGTTAAATCTTGATAGCAATATCACAATTTTGAAAAACTTTTAGAAAGTTATATTGGGAAACCATCACCAAACAATGTATTTTGGTTCTAATACCATAGAATGGTAATTTGTTGTATTAGCAATGGAGATGAAAGGCTCCATAATAAGGAATTATAAGATGATGTTTCTAAATGAAACAATTGTAAACCGAAAGCAGATATGGATAGTTACTAAACTAACAAGCAATACATAAATGACCGTTAAATAGTGAACATGGCAACAATTACTTTAATAGATTCAACATTGTTGCAATGAGTGCAAGGTGAGGGAAAGATACACAATTCCCTATTTTGTTCTAATCATCTTCCTCATGTTTGGTGATATCATGATCTGTATAAACTAAAACTAGACTTTAAAGAAAGTGCTCACTGATTTGTTTTGATTTTGTGTGACTAGAGAAAGTACATGAGAATTTGAAGCGAATCCAAAGTCAATAGTGTCATAAATGACAAGGAGAGATGACAAGAGACAATAATAAATGCCAGCTGGATCCAGCATCTGAAGTGATAAGAATACATTATTTCCATTTCTATATTTTTAGTTATGCCTTAATCAGTTGAATAAGTTCATACACAAACACAAGATGATGACATATAAAATGTTGTAATAGATTTGAAATCTCGTCAGTTTCATGAAATTGGTATTTACATTTACAACAAAGATGAACAAGTTTACAATAACCTTTTAAAGATCTGATGTTATGTCTGCCTCCTTACAGCTTCTCTGAAACTAATGTTTTTGTGTATTCTTTCATTTCTGAAACTAATAATTCCTGTAGAGTGTTAAGTTTGTAGTTGCAGTCAGATTGCTCCAATCATGAGCTACATTGTTGATGGTAAATCATCACTAGATAAATATTCTCTCTTATATATATATATATATATATATATATATATTATATTATATATATTTACATATATTATTATTATATATAATAATATAATAATATATATATATATATATATATATATATATATATATATATATATATATATATATATATATATATATATATATATATATTATATACATATGGTTATTTATATAATTAATATATTAACTAATGATGATTAACTATAGAGACATGTCTGTTCATATTTCATGTCTCCTCTCATATTTATGAGTTTTCAAATCTGCATTTGGAAGACATCAATTACAGTGGCTATGTTAGTACATTTGCAGAAAACAATCCATGTTACGCTAACATGGTATCAGAGCTAAACTAGGAATGTAAGAAAGCAATCAAAGACATAGTAGAAAGATTTCATACCTGAAATGGAAGATATGGAGTCTATGTAGAGATTCAAACAATGGGAAAAATGCTGAAGTACTCTCATATTGCTGAGGATGGCAGGTGATGGTCTCCAAATTTAGTTGGCCTTTGACTCAACACGGAAAATAGATATACTCAGATTGTGTATGATTGGAGGCTCTGGAGGAATAAAACAAGACTCATATATCTACATATTGTAATGATATTGGATGGCAGTCATGTTTTCTGAATAAGGGAAAAATAGTGATTAAAAGAACATAAAGTTATTTTTGATACTTTTATCATGACCAAGTTATTTCAATTTTGTGCCTAGATTCATTGTGCTAGGAGCAAAAATAAAAAGCCATCAGATGCAACATAATAAATTCAATTCTACTGCCTTAGTAACGAAATTATGGGAGATATCAATTCATTTATTTTTCAACAAATAACATCAAAAATTATTGGCACAAGCATCTGAGAGTGAATTGTATTGAAGATTTGTACCTTACCACGAGTAGGATTGCAAAGAATGTTTGGATGTGCATTATCGCATATTGCCAAGGATTTATTTTCTGAATGGTCTGAGGAAGTGAATTCAAAATGGTCGCAGATGTTCGGTTGATGCACCCAGTCACAACATAGAATGAATGGTCCTATTTCCATTGCGGAAGGATGAAGATGTGGGAGGAAGAGCTTTAATAGAAAGCCTGATACCTGGCGCTAGTGTATAAAATGTCTGATAGCAATGTCTTCAGGATGCTACCTGACTAATAAATACAAGGAGATCAATATGCCCAATAGTGGAAGTTATAGAACTGTCAGATCAGGAAATATATATGTTCATGGCTTCAATCTTTCCTGATAATTTATATCTAACTAATGCTATGTTGTTGATGCAGGTCTATGAAATCTATGAATAGAGGACGGTGTTATAAAACTTATTATCATGCCTGCTGATGAAATAAAATGACATTATGGAGTAAAAGAAAACGTCTTCCTCATCTCGTTTTCCCAATGATTGCAAGCAAAGTATAATCTTTGAACATCTCTTGAAGTTTGTGAATGCATGATAGCCAGTCAAGAAAGATTGTTTTCACATGAAAGAGAATCATGATTGAGATGTTCTGTATAATAACCATCATGACAGAATGTGTTGTAGTTCATGAATGGCTTAGTATGATCTCCATATCAAAAGTTTAAAAGAGGCAACATAATATGCACGAGGCATATAAGAAAACTATTACCATACACGCGACATGACCAAATGAGCGCAGAGTTTATACTTTCTCAGACTAATCACTATGTGTTAATTTATATCTAATGATAGTGCATACTTGTTGCACAATACAGGTGAATGAGGAATGTAATTTTTAACGACTTCTAGCAATAGTCAGATCCTAGCACGAGTGACTTTGAATTAGTGAGCCTAGTTTAGACATCTGGTTTGCATCTGATTGCATTCAAGAAACACAGGAACAAAGTAGATATTTGTTTGCTACACAGGGATACTGAGCTCGATTCAGATGCAATTTTGGCTTGACAAGATGCAATGCACTATCAATGATTGTGTTGGAGTAATACTTTCTTACTAGCCTATGTCAATATGATAGAGCTGGACCATGTTGATCTGGAAGAGGAGTTCACAAAACTCTATATGGTTCTGCACAAACAAACCACTATTAGGAGTGTGTCCCAGTTAGAATCTCTTATTGAGCATGACATGAATTGATTTCTGGATATGTACAGAATGGATGATGGTTGATACTGATCCTACTTGTTTATGGTGGCGATGCATCAAGTATGAAAGATGAATTGAATGATCCCCATGGAAGCTTAGAATATGGAGGGAGAGATAAAATAAGAACTTTGAGGAAGAAATATCAAGATTTAACTCTGTTATTCACACAAGATGGTACAAGTAATCATTTGTTGCAATCTGGTTATATATCATTAACAGACATACAGTTCATGTACTTTTGAGAGGAAACCATATACTTGAGTTGAGATCTTGGAAAGTGACATTAGTCTCCTAATAATGTAATAAATATTATAATGATGATCACATGATAGAGAGGATAGAACCAAAACTCAATAGAAAATAGGAAGAGGTTGCAATACAATGATTGAAAGCTGAGGAGAAGAATGATCATCTTCCCTCTCTAAGGGCCATTTCCTTATATGAGAAATAGCAAATGAGGGATTAAGTGAACCATGGGCCTTATTCTGTCCGGCCATGTGGGTAACTACTATTGCATTTTTTTTTCATATTCATGGGAGTTGTTGTATGCCTTCTGGAGCACAGACAAAATCAGAAATTTAGAGGGAGGCTGACATTTGAGGCAACCTTGAAAGAGAGGGATCATATGGAGGATATGATTCAGTCAACCTTTGGTGACCTTGATCATATTAATTCAGAGGGAGTAAACCATGTTGTGATGGATTCACCAAGCATATAAATTTGAAATACACAGATTGCAAGATGTGCGTAACATAGGTTTAATCCAAAGATCAAACAAATACCTTTGCATGAACAAAGGAAATTTGAGTTGTTGTGAGAGGTTAACAAAGCTTTTAAGAATTCATTTGAACCATCTACAAGTTTCTCTTTGATGAATGAAACTCAATATATGAGTTGTAGATTCATTCATGTGGCACAATCATAATCAAGATATTGGCGTATCGTGGATAAGTTTAAGAAAATGGAAGGACATGTTTTCTTTTTAATGAATGTTTGGACCTTCAATGGATGAAAAGAGCAAGTTGGAACTTAGAAAGAAGTTGTAATATTTGATGTGATGCAAAAGTGTTGAACGATATAAGAGTGGGGATTTTACATTGGGGGGGAATAATAACCAATGTTTCATTCCCACTTGAACCATCTTTAGAAAGGAGATGTTCCATGACTCTCATGGATAGATAAGTACTCGTAACTTTCACATTTATCTATTCATTTATTTATAATCCTATACATACTATGAGAGTTATTTTTGCCTTGATCTTTTCCTTTATGTCTAAGGATGTTCTTGAAGGAAAAGAAGGTTGGTACTTTACACATGCTACCAAATACTGTGTAGACTCAATCTTATGATAGTAGCTCCAAAGATGCTGATGATCAAGATGGATAAAGTGAGGTTCTTGAAGCAAATATCTTTGATGATTGAGATTATGAGATCCTTCTACATTAAGGAGTATGACACTTCTAAGGCAACGCGGGAGCGTAGAAGATTGATACTAAGAGGGAATCTAGAAATACATGTGTGTGACTGCATGATTTTGATGGGCCTACTCCTATGTATATCACAAGGAAGTAATGATACATCACCAAAAAGTCGGAGGATTGATATCGGATTTAGAGGGAGTTCGAAAGGCATTCTTGGGCGAAGAGAGCTTCTAATGCAGTAACTAGAGGACTTGACTTCCCGCGATGATTGTTCAGAGGGAGAATTTTGAAGTGCAATTCTTTGTGAATGATATCTTCTCTATGAGATGTTCTAAGTGAAATTCTTTGTAATGCATTCTTCTCTATGAGAGAGAATTGAGGTGAAAGCCTTTGTACCACCCTCTGACTTGGTTCATGGGGGTAACTATTTCGCATATGATATGTAATGAAAAGTGATGATCTTTTATTGACATATAAACAAAAGGTAACCATTGTACGGTGACGATCTTGTAAATGGTAGACCTATTATCATGACAGATTTCATTAAGTTGTTGTCCCAGAGTGTCGGAAGTCATGATAATAAAAGTATCATGGTCAGATAGAAGGTAACCATTGTGAGCTGATGATCTTATAAATGGTAGACCTGTTATCATGATAGACTTCATTAAGTTGTTGTCCTAGGGTGTTGAAGCCATGATAACGAACGTATCATGATCAGACTTCATTAAGTTGTTGTCTCGGAGTGCCGGAGTTCACGATACTTGTCATGATAGAGACCATGACATTGTGATTTCTTGTTATCTGATAGACTATATTAAATTGTTGTCCTGGAGTGCTAGAAATCGGATAACTAATCAGATGACTCATATCCTTCTAGGATATAACATATTCTTTTGGTAGGCATCAAGGATTTGATGCCAGTGCACATACCAAAAGAATATATGTATGATGAATATCATATGATTGATATTTCTTGTTGAATCATACTTTGGATTATATTGAAATATAACATCTAAGTTGATGGATTTATGTTGATATCCTTAAATTGTGATGATAGAGACCATGACATTGTGATTTCTTGTCATGATAGAGACCATGACATTGTGATTTCTTGTTATCTGATAGACTATATTAAATTGTTGTCCTGGAGTGCTGGAAATCGGATAACTAATCAGATGACTCATATCCTTCTAGGATATAACATATTCTTTTGGTAGGCATCAAGGATTTGATGCCAGTGCACATACCAAAAGAATATATGTATGATGAATATCATATGATTGATATTTCTTGTTGAATCATACTTTGGATTATATTGAAATATAACATCTAAGTTGATGGATTTATGTTGATATCCTTAAATATGCCATTCCAGGAATATCATACTAAGATGATATCTCTTCATATACTCAGAGCATAATGTGTTCAATATCAACCCTCCCTAACTAAAAGGGAGTGTTAAGTTTGTAGTTGCAGTTAGATTGATTCGATCATGAGATACATTATTGATGGTAAATCATCATTATATATATATATTATATTACATATATAATAATATATATATTATGCATATGGTTATTTATATAATTAATATATTAACTATTGATGATTAATTATAGAGACATGTCTCTTCATGAGACATGACTCCTCTCATATTTATGAGTCTTCAAATCTACTTTTGGAAGACATCAATTACAATGGTCATGTTAGTACGTATGTAGAGAACGATCTATGTCACTCAAATAATTCCCACATCGAAGAATTGCCCAGTGATCAAAATGAGTACTTAAACGGTGAGTTGAACCCAACAATAACACTTATTAAGATGAAACCCTAGTTTGTGGCACTGAAGTAGTGCAAAATCCACGACCTAGGATGAATGTTGCCCGAAATGGGATCATAGATTAAATGATGGGTTGACCATTGATTCCTACTAGTTGGGAGGCCTCTTGCACCAATGGTTGTAGTTGGGAGACAACCCTGGGTGTTTAATTTTGGCACTTAATTCATTTTGAAAAAAATGTTTTATGTTCTAGGTTCCTGTTGGGGCCAATTTCTAGGAATGAACAATTTTTTTGGAGTTGCAGGTGGAAGTGGACCAGGGAGCAAACCCTTGAGGTTCCATGTTCAAGTTGGGGCCCGACATCCAGTAAGGAACAATTCTTAAGGAGGTTGAGTGTGGGAGTGGACTTTACATGATCCTTGAGGTTCTAGGTTCTTGTCAAGGCTCGACTTTTAGGAAGAGAAGTTAAGGAATTTATAGAGACCAAAGGATAAAATTGGGCAAAACAAAAGCACCAACACCTTCAAAATTTTAGAAAGTCTCAACCAAATGTATTAATATTTTAAAATTTATTCTCTAGCCTGTTAAGGTTCGTTGCATGATGTTAAAGATATGGTAGTGTTGGTTAGAATTCAAGGATTGATTTGATAATTTGTATACATATGTGCATGTATGTATACCAGTTCATTATATGAACTGGTATACATGCATACGCATACATACATGGTCATGTCCCCTCTTTAGCTCTGTCTAGTGGTGACATGAGATTTAGCCTATTATGGAGTCTCGTAGGCGGGCAGTGGTGATTAGGGACTCAGTCAGGGTTTTTAGTGTACGGATTTGGTACTACAGGCAGTAGTAGATTAGTTGAGAGTAGTTCCTTGATTGTAGGAGGAGATTCCTACCTTTTAGGATGTGGTAACGTTTCCAGAGTCGAGGTTCTATGAGATCATCCCCTGGTCTCAATTTTAGGAGATTTGGGTGTGTTCCCTATTTTTAGGAGTATCCCTAGATTTGAGGGTGAGACTGTCAGATGGCCTAGGTTGTTCGAGATTAGTCACAGGCAAGTGACAAACTCAGTTTCATGTTTTAAAGGTGTTTGGGTTGTTCGTTGGCTACTTGGGAAATACTTTAATATATTTAAATATTCTCCTAAGTTAGCATTTTAATAATTTAAATAAGGCTAAGTGTTTAGCCATTTTGGAGTAATAAGGAGTTTTCTGGCTCCATTTGGATCGATTTGCCTATGTGTGATAGCTTGTTGGAAAGAACTCAGTCTCTACTATTTGATTATCACTTGTCGGGACTTATTTGATGCTTGGAGCTATTTGTCATTAATAAAGTAACGATTTCCTTCTATTTGGATGCCTTTATTGGGAAAATAATGTTGTATTATTTAATCCACTTTAGGGTTCATTTAGGGTTCGATTTGCCTTGGAGAGGGGATATAAGGAGATGGTAACCTAAAGGTGAGTATCTTTATCATTTTGTCAACCTATTTTGGACGCCATTGCTTTGGAAGATCATTCCTCACTTAGGACGCAAACCCTAGTATTGAGAGCAGATTTGTTGGGACGTTGCCCTCAACAAGATCAGATTTGAAGGTTCTTATGCATATAGTTTGAGCACGACAGAGGATCAATTTCTAGTATTGCAGTCACACTTTGCAGGCAGTGGATTTATAGGGAAGGTGACCACTTTGGTTCAGCTTGGCTTTTCCTTATAGTAGCTCGTAGAAGGAATTTTAGAGTGTTTATGTGCAGTAGACTGGAGTCATTTTATTGCAACAACTTGGGCTCTATCATTTGAACTTGTTTGGCTCTAGTTGGTTCCCATATTCAGTTGGCATCAACCTTGTTTGAAGTACATCTATATTGGTACTATTCTGAAATAAATTGAACTTTGCTGGTACGGTTTTAGAATAATTTCCAGAATAGTATGTATTTCTACATATGATTTCCATCACTTATATTTTATCAGTTACTGTTATCTATTCGTTGTAATACCTTTATTATGAAAAATACAAAAAGAAACAACATTCTTGTGCAACTTTTGTCTAGCTCTATAAGATCGAAGAAAAATCTATAGGAAAATATAATTTATATAATCAAACATTATAGCAGTAGTAGAGCAAATATCCATTTGGGATATTTCACACATAATCTTAATTGTTATTGCCATCAGCCAAATAACTGTTGAAAATTTGAAATTGACCAATTTATCATCATCAAACTAAGTATAAATTCTGAAGAATTCATTCTTTTGGATCATGTTCGATCAATTGAAAAAATCGTGGTTATGATTGTTTATTCTAGATCGAATTTTGCAGATGATTAATTTAACCTAAGATCAGGTTCCTTAATAAATGCTCCTTAATATCTAGTTGTTATGGTGAATAGGCTTGACCGTCTATGAGTGTGTCCTTTGGAGCAAATATAAGATAAGGATCCAAACAAGAGATATGACCATTGAAATCAATAAATGGTTCTATCTCTTTGCATTAATACATCAGGTCGAGCATCAAAGATAAATCGCAGAAACACTTATTTCTAAATTGATAGTTGTCTGACTTATACCTGCAATGACATTATTATTACCTGCAAAACCAAAGAACATATCGGTATTACCAGAGTCTGATATGTTTAGAACAGTATTACCTCAGTCTGATATTTATAAGTTTGACAGTCTTTTACATGGCATTAGAGCCAAGTTCCTTCTATAAAGCCTAATCACTTGAAGGAAGATCTTATGAGCACAGATGGAGGACAAATACTTTTGTCACTCACATTACCAGTTTGGCTACAACACTTATTATATTGGGTGTGAGCCTTATAATTGAAAAACTGGGAAATGCACTTCATGAACACCTTACACAATTGCAAAAGTCAATTAAGACTCGGTAGTCGTCACCTTCAGAGAGTTGGAAGGAATAAATTAAACAACTTGGGGGAGTACTATAGGAAATCGTGTAAGATACTATTTTTCTAGAGCTAGTTTACAACTATATTTCAAAATATATCAATATTCATAATAGAATGGCAAGTGACAGTTATAACAACTAGATATATGTAAGAGAAGTTAAGGAATTTATTCAGTTATTGCATTTCACATTCAAGAGAACAATAACGAACTAATCTACTTCCATATGAAAAACAATTAGTACTTTCATGTTATTTCTTCTATTTCTAATACAATCTTTACAAAAGACAAGATAAGTAAATAAGAGAACTAAGTATCATTATCACGTAACATAATGGCAAGTATAAATGGGGATAAAAGAATCAAGTACCATACATGAATTGGAAGACGGACATTGTGTTGAGCAAGCCTCAACATTTGGTGAAGAGGAGAAGCATTGACATGTGCTTAACCTCCCAACCACGAACCTTAACTTATCGCTACACAATCTCAATCAAGAAAGGCCCTCTCTACCTCGGGTTAGACTTGGGGCACCATGGTCCTGCCACTCGAGGATTCTGGTGTTAGAGCGTTGGCTAAGCAACACATGAGGCTGTGGATATCCTCTATCAATGTCCTCTCTACCAACTAGCACTCTGACCTCTAGTGATTTTTGTGACAAGCATGCCACTAACCTACCTTGGCCAAGGATTTCAGTGGGCTACAAATTTGTCCAATCACCCATCACTCAACTTGACAATAAGAGTTACTTATAGGACAACCATGAGCTGACTCAGATTTACATATATAGTTTTATGCTTCAATCACTTCCATTTCTGACTTTCTTTTGTTCTTACAGGGATGTTTTTCTCCTCCCACCCATTTGACTTGACCTTTCCGGTCTCAGGGGTGCATCATAGGAGATCCCAAGATCATATACAAATCAGATTCAGTATGAGTATCTTGCTTTTAATGTTATACCTATGGCATCACGAGCTGATCTCATCTCAGAGGCATACTGTCAGAAACTCTATATGAGTTAGTCTGCTTTATTTGCACAAAGAAATTCGGTGCCTGCTTGTGGAGCAGTTCATGCACAAGTTATGCCAATGGAAAGTAATTATGAATTATTCATTGTGATCACAATGACAACTTATGTTTTTCATGATAGTAAAATCGACAACATTCTATATGTACTGCATCAAAAATGATGGTTGGTGATTGATTAATAATCCCAACAGCAAATAACCACAACAAAGTAGTAAGACCATTGTTTGCATAATAGTATTAGAATCGATCAAAGTATTCAAACAACAACACAGTAAGACCGGTGCTTGCCTAACAACTTTAGAAATTGAGCAATATAGATAAAGGCAAGTATTAATTGAACAATGTTTTCATAACCTATGATTGAGTCTTGCTCTGCCTAGAGTGGTCTTGCAACCATGGGCAGAGATGTGGGTGAATGCTAACTAGAATGTTGGAATAAATTCGATAGAGAATGTATCTTTCTAGGTTCACTACAATGCAAAGCTTTTCCAAATGATTTCCATTGTAATAGAAGACTCGGCTGATTGTCGTGGAAAACAAATTTTTGCAGAGTAAAATGAAGCTTGGACAAATATGGAAAAAATACTCACATGGTCTTAGTGTGAGCGTAAATGAGCAATCCAAAAATGCTCTCTCTCGATTTCAAGGAGACCAATGTGGTGGTGCAAGCTAGTGATCGGTTCCAAGAATAATTAATTTCCAACCAAAAGGAGGAGCGACTCCATTGATTTGAATTTAAAAGAATTATGAGCCGATAAAAATATGACAATCGCTCAAATTTTACGGAGCCAATATTTAAGGATATACAAATCATCCTTCCTCAGGTTTTAATAATATATTGGCATCATGATATTGTGCCACCTCTATTTGTACGTATACGTGTGTGTGTGCGCGTGCGCGCGTGCATAAGTTTGATCACATAATTCTTTTATATCATTATATTGATTTATGCACACACACACACAATACACACACACACACATGTAGGTGCAAGTACAGATGTTAGGATAACATGGTGTCAATATATGGATATAGAGTTAGGAGATTTCATGACGATCTTAGATAGAAAGGTAACAATTTTTATATTATTAAATGCTTCATGTTTCCTTGATAAATGTTATGGACTGATTGGGTAGCTCATGGTTGTCCAAGGTATACTCTTGCTTGCCTAGTCATTAAATCCTTAACCAAGATGGTTAGAATCCATACGTGATGGCCTATCGATGGACTCTTGGTGCTCCATTCCTTAGTTCCCGTTTAGCAATACTTCCCCCCTTCGTCTTCTCTTGCATCCAAGAAGAAATTTCTATGATAATAACATACTCCTCAATTTAAATCAAGATTATTATAACCAAAAGTTATTCCATAATTATCATAATGGCTAAACACCATTTCCACTAAACTACTAACTTTTATAACCTCTTGTAAAGAATAATAATAAATATTCAGTGAAAATTGTAGCAAACAACTAACAAGTCATTTTTACATGAATCAAAACGAACAACCATCATATCCATTTCACATGATCATGATACTCAACTGATTTAACTATCCAACAAATATTCACATGAAATATATATAACGGTTATATGATTATTTTAAATTGTCAAAGTTTGGAATGTAACAAATGGAGAAACGTATTGATGGAATGTGTATGCCTGAAACTCGCAATTAATAATAATTCTCACTTCAGATTTCAGTACGTGAATGGGAGATTCTATTCGTTGTTGCCGAACCTTACATTGATGAAGGGTTCTTCTTTGTCATCTGCAATATATTCGTCGCAGTATGGAAAGAATAATTTGCAGTGAAATTTAGTATTAGGTTCGATCATTGGCACCATGAACAAATAATTAAGTCTGAGATTCAATTATTGTCAACTTGGTCTCAAGAAGTGGCATTCATATTGAGCAAATGACTGCACTTATTTGAGTGTTCTGAATAGTCCCATAAACTATATCACAGAGATGACTGAGGAATTATCTAATGAAGTTTTGTAGACTGCTGACAAATATTTACACATGGATCAAAATTATCAAACAGATTTTTTTTTTGTTTAAATTATTAATATTTACGGGAACTTCTTACCTTCCATGATAATGAACACCGTGCTTGGACATGGACAGGCAATCCTGAGAAGAGCTGGTGATTAAATAATTCATTTGTGGTTCACAGTAGCCCTATTCTTAATGACAATATTGTAAGATAGAAAAAATAAAAATAAAATCACAAGGATTTCACAAGATTGTGCCAGACAAATTGGGAATTCATTAATGAAAGGAACCTGCTTTGCGAAATTCATGATTAAAGGGCACACAAGAATTTCACCACGTTTCCTTCAGTTGTTGCTACTGTTGAAAATAAAACATCTGTTTCTCTACAAAATTCTTATTAAATGTTACACAAAAGAATCTCACTGCCTTTCCTTTAGTTGTAGCTACTGTCGAAAATAAAACATCTGTTACTCTAAAAAATTCTGGCAGGTGTATGTGGCATAGTGGCAACATTTCATTGATTGGGCCAAAAATCATTATATTAGTATTTGTGACTTGATGCATTCCCAATATGGGAAGTATTCCATGAATGCGACTAAAACTATTGGGTAAGTAAATTTGTGTAGATATGATGTCTGCTAACATGCGACATAGCCAATTCCTGTTCAAGCATGGTAATGATTATTGGCAGAAGCCAAAGGGATAGAGATTCTAAAATATGTCAAATCTTTGTTGCTGCACAAACATAGTTTCAAGAATGATTTCAAGTAGTCAGGGAGTGCCATGTTTATTCTGAATATTATTCATTTGCTTTTTCTAGAGATAACTTAATCGTATTCACTGGGAGCTTCTGTTATTTTGAGTTTTAAATTATATATGGTCCTGATTCCAAACGTGATTGGTGTTCAACCTCAAACCATCTGGGATAACTCTGCTAAGAATAAGGGTTCATCCTGGTTGATGTTTGATCTATCGGTTTGACATTCATCCATCTTGGGAACAATGTGAGTTGAATACACTGCATGTGTCTATCAGATTGGGCTGGAACAATGGGATCTAAAATGTTTCTGCAGATCAGGAGGCAGAGGTCCTGTGACTTATCAGTTCAGGCAGTAATGTTGAAAGTAGATCGGCTGCAGTTACACGGACTGAGGAAGGAATATCTGGATAAAACATCATCTCGATAGTAGAAGATTATTGAATACAGATTGAGAAGACACAATGCAAAATATATTTTTAACGAGCAAAGAATATTAGTTATGAAGCCAATGATAACCAATGAGATAATCAGAAAATTGTTTATGTAACAATTAATCATAAATTAATGAATGGCAGGAGTATATATGAAATGACTACAACTTGTCCATTAGTCATCACAAGTGATGAGTCTGTCTTGAAGTAATATGATTTATCTAAGGAGTCCAATACAATTTGAATCATAGATTATAGACCATGAGGAATTCTTCACAGGACTTGCACTGATTCTATTCATTGAGGAGTTCATTTTATGCTTCTTGTGTTGGAATATGAAATGTTTGCAATGGAAGACATGATTGGAAACTTCACACCATCTTTATTCTTCAAAGGAGCTATGTTAGTATTGATTACAGTTGGCAGGTGATAGTTAGTTGAAGACATTAAAGTTTTCTGCAGGCATTATTAACAAGACACCACAGATCCTTATATCACTGCAAAATACTTGGAGCTGATTCCGCAAAGTTTGGAGAGGCTCAAAAGTCATTTGATGGTGAAACAACATCAGTGATTCCTATTCCAGTATATTCCAAGTCCATGGATCTGTGGTTCTTGTTTGGTACATATTTGGTCATTTGGGACCCTTTGTTGACTTCCTGTTCTCTTCAAATAAAAGATGAGTATTCCATGCTTGATTAATGTACATGAACTTTTATAGTTATGCTATAGCAAATCATTATGCTTCAATTGCATTGGATAATCTCCCTATTGCTTTCAAGATGGACCTATTATGATATTAGATAATTTCTATTTACTCTCTCTTCTGTCTTTTTCTAATGGTCACTACTTTTGTAATGTTTCCATAAACTCCTTCTGTTCGTTATGGACACTTTCTTGTTCACTCTAGAAGGATGTTTCTATTTTCTCTCTCCTGTTCGTTATAGAAACATTCTATTGTATCTTGTATATATACATCATCCATGATCTTTGTTTAATAAAACATTCATATTTTACCATAATGTGATATTAGAGCAAATTTCTGGCCTCATCCAAATATTTTCATTTATTTTTGAAATTTCTCGAAATATTTTCCGGAGTGTTTTAAATTTACATCTTTTTTTTCCTCCAAACATAACTAGGGATTCAGTGTCCAATGTTTTTTGGAATTTAGCTGATTCTTCAGAAAGAAGGCTCTTCTTTTATTTGATATCTTGTGGAGATCTTCAATACTTTCTAGAGCTCTGTAGCTATCTTGCCAGATGGTATTTGAGGTAGTTGATCATCGGTATTTGAAACCTAAATGAGCATAACCACTTCACGATTACGTTCATCAAACTTGTCTTAGAGTAGCATCGATTGTGGTAGGATGAGCCTTGGTACCCAGAACAAGCACCTCAAGGCGACAATACTCAAAGATTGTCATCATTCTTTGCTTCTAGGTGCTGTAGTTCTTTCCATTGATTTGCTGACTGCCTTCCAGCTTACAACTAGTGAGCGATGGCATTGCACATTTTTCAATAAAAAAGCTTGAAAAAACTAAGATGGCATGAATTTTGAGGCAGATTGACGGAAGACCCATAAACTTTGAAGAGACACCTGAATAAGATCTCAAAAGACCCAGATAAAATTTTCTGTCAAATTTTGATTCCACTGGCTCGAAAATTGAGGCATGGAAAATGGTGCACCCAGAAAAAAGCGAGACTAATCCAGTTGATATATGTAAAAATCCACCAAGAATATACAATTTTTTTGTTAATTTGACACGGAAATCGAGGGTTTTCAAAAAAAACTTAGATAAGATAAATTTATTAACGTCCAACAAGAGACCAACAAGTGTCTAAGGGACTAGTAATAGTACAAGGGAAAAAGTCAGCAAGGGGAGGGCACCAAGTGGTGTCCGTGGAAAGAACATGAAAGCAAAACAACATAACAAAGAAAGAAAGAGCTAGGTACTCCTCACAGACGAGTAGTAGTCTAGAATGGAAAGGTGTGCTCTAGGACGAGAAGGTGCTCTGGAATGCCGCCTCTAAGGCTTGCTAGAAGAGGGAGGCACTGTTGAGTGTGATCTCTGTTGGGTCTCACAGATCTGGTGTGGCTCTCGGGAGGGAACCACAGGAGTGAAGAAGGAAGTGATGAGTTGCGCAACGGTCAATGTTGGGGGAAACTGGAGCTATAGAGTGTGGTCACGAAGCCACAAGGCTTCCTGAAGGTAAAGCTCGAGACACGACTGGTCAATATATTTGAAAATGAAGAAAGGGACCTATACTCTCTGAACAAACAATGGAACCTCCCTTGGATCTCATAATAGATGGGGCAACAGAAAATAACATGAGTCTTGGTTTCTGCCTCCTTGAGGTGACAAAGGCGACAGATCCTGTCCTCCTTGTCAATCTGGTGATCAGTCTGAATACTTAGTTGGTGGGAGCCCATATAAAAGACCCCAAGGAGATGCGAAAGGGTGTGAGTCTAGCCACGAGTGAGGTACCAGGGCGCAAAATGACCTCGTCCTGAATACCAAGGAAGTGCTCAGCATAGAAGGCCAACACGGACGAAGCCCACCCAAAGGGTTAATCCAACTCATGATAATATACTATCTGTAAATTTTAAGTCTCACATGCTCATTTAGCTCCCATTGAGGTAGAAGGAGGTGAGCCGAAGTGTCTAGAGAAAATTGAAAAGGGGAAGGCGATCCATAGTAATACCAATAGAGCCAAGAAGGTTAGAGGCCTGGGCAAACCAACATTGAGACCTACTACCAAGGTATGAGCCCGCGATTGCCGTAGAAGAATTGTAGGCCAAGTAGGAATATCTGTGACGAACTTCAGAAGAGTTAGCGAAGCTCCAAAGCCGGTGAAGAAACCAAACCAAACAAAAAATGGCCCCCAACCCGAAAGGATGAGCGCCAAACTTGGCCAAAACGATGCTGTGAGGTGTGCACCAGTGACATCTGATAATGTGCCAAAGAAAAAGAGTCTGGACTCTCTCAACTGAGTCCTAGTCAGACTCCAAGAGGGAGGGGCCACACACAGTAGAGCCATAGAGGACAGTCGGCCTAACTAGGGAGTCCAGAAGGGACATCTTGGTCGTGGTGACAAAAACACTATCTCTCGAGCATAGCAAGGGAGTCGAGCCCCTTGCTGACTCGGGGCTACATGACTGGTCTCAAACTGAAATGAGGTCCAAAGAACTTAACCCTCAAGTGAGTAAATAAAAATGCAATCTCAATCTCAACACCTTAGAAGTGAAAATGGAGATGTGAGGTCTTCAAACAGTTAAAGACCATAACCTGAGTCTTGCCCAGGTTGACTGTTAGCTCACATGAGTCGCAAAAGGAGCACAACCCAGCAAGAAGTCACTGAAGTCCATCGGGGGAAGAAGCTAGGAGAATCACGTCATCAACAAATAGAAGAATGGAGATCAACACCTGGTGTAAGTAGCAACCATCGCCAGGGAATGAGAAGTCCTGAAGGAATGCCTCAAGCTCTTCAATGTAGATACCAAAAAGAGTGGGGAAAACTGGGCAGCCATGCTTCACCTCGATGGCGTTTTGGATAGGATCAGAGAAACCTTGTGGAGTCCTGAATCTACCTGCTACACTCTTGTATAACCTCATAATAACTGTCAAGAGAATCTCAAAAATCCTGATGGCCCTAAGTCCCTGGAAGAGAGCCACTTGAGGAACAGAATCGAAGGCTTTGCGAAAGTCTACAAAGCAACAATAAACTTTCACTGAACGGTGACGAGCCTCCTCAATAATGGCCTGTAAAGTCAAAATGGGATCCGTGTTCTAAAAATCTGTATGAAACTCGACCTGACCTCTAGCCTGACAATGTCATTGATTGAGCTCCTTGGGTAAGATAGTGTTCAACAGTGGCATAGAGTTTGGCAAAAGTATGCCCAACCATGACGGTCCTATAGTTGTCGGGGTCAGAAGATGGCTTAGGCTTATAGACCGGATAGATAATATGGCATAACCAAGAGTCGGGGAAGCCAGTGCAAACCACACGATTAAAGAGCGTTGTAAGAAAGGAGCCCAAGCTTGAAAAGCTTTGCTTGGAACCCTTCCTCATCCAATGTTCCGCTACTACTGTTCATAGCTCTAACAACCTTAGTGATGTTGGAGGAGAAGAGGTGACAATGGGGAGGGGGAATGAGGTGAAGAGGGGGCTGGCCAGGGATATCATAGAGGATGGAGGTATGAGAAGTGAGGGAGCTATGGTCCAGAGTGGAGGGCAAAGGGGGGTGGCGGGGAAACATGGTGCGCCAAAAGAGCTTCAGAGACTAGTAGAGAGAGGCCCAAAGGGATCTACACTATAGTAAGGTGAACTTCCGCTTCTTGTGGCGAAGAAAGCGACGGAAGGAAAGCCTCAATTGAGTGGAAGAGGGAGAAGGGTTGGACGAAGCAGAACGAAATGTGCGGTGGAAGGACTTGCAGTCCTCATCAAACCATTGGTTCATGGGGCAAGATCTGTGCTTGGGGCTGTGGGTAAGGGAGGATGTGCAGTGGGGAATGGAGAGAAGGGCAAACTCCCACAAAGCGGACGCAAGTGAGCCAAACATGGAGGTAACATCCCTGGAGTCAGTGAAGGGATCCTGGGGGAGAAGCTGTCTTAGGTGGTGGATAAAGAGCTCATGGTCACTATCGGTGAAGCAAAAGGAAGTGTAGGTAAGGGGAGGGGGGAGGTTGCAAGACGAGGGAGGGTAAGGAGAAGCGAAGGAGGAGTGAGGAAGGGAAGGTGGCAGAGGGGCTCGAAGAGGGATACCAAGGAGGGCATTATCAGCCAGGGGAAGGCAAGAGATGGTGAAGCAGTTGATGAAGGGGATAGAGGAGGCAGTAGACAAAACATAGTCCACAACGCTAGTGCCACCACAATGGGCCAATAGGTGAAGAGCTTGGACCCAGGGAAACAAGAAAGCCCATTCAAGATGATCAAGTCTGAAGACTCGCATAGCTAAAGCAAGTGGCAGCCATCCCAAGTGAAGGGTCCCTGACTATCCTCGGAGAAGCGATGTAAACCCATTGAACCTAGATCGGAAACAATCGTATACATTGGATCAAATCTTTAGTCGTGGAGGGGAGGGTGAAGGTCTCTAGTCCATGCATTAAAATCTCCCAAAATGATGATGTTGCCCATGGTAGAGAATCTTGATAATGTGCTCGAGAAGGTCCTCATAGGAGGCCCCACCCTCCGTGCTGTGAATTGCATAGTAGGAAGATGCTGGCAGGAAATAGTAAACAACAATGTAGATATCTCTATAAAGTGAAGTGACCCGATCGATACGAATCCACATGAACCTAGCTAAATCCTAGAGTGAACCAAAGAAATAGTGTTGAGAAGGCGATCTTTGACAAGATAGGTGACCCCACCAGAACCCTTGACTCCACCCGAGCACCTGACCTCATCTCTGAAAGAAGAAAGCCATTGATAGCTAGTAACACTTGGAAGAGGACACATGGTGCTCTCGTGTGTCTCAATAACAAAAAGGTCAGTTGAACCAATAGCATCACTAAGTAAGCCAGGCAAGGACCATAGGGTATCGTTGCTATTCCAACAATTGAGGCACAGAGAGCCAACAAGAGCCTCACTTGTGCCCGACTACCTTTGTGCAGGTCATTTGGCCTTAAAGGCCGACCTCAACTCACATCCTGTAGGGAAAGTATTGTGAACCACCGCCTTAAGGTTTCCGATCATCACGTATTTACCCTCCTGCCGTGTTGCTACAACAAGGGCATGATCTTGCTTAAGTTCTGCTACTTGTGATCGAGTAAGATCCTAATCAAGATAGATCTTGGTGGGGAGAAGGAAGAGCTTCCTCTTTGCATGGAGAACCTGAAGGTGGTCAACAAGTGAAAGGAACCGAACAAAGAGAGTGTTCTCGTGTCATACCCAAGCAAAGTCTAGTGTGATGTTAGTGATATCAAGCTGGTCTTTAAGAAAAGAATAACTTGTTTGAAGAGGTTCAGAGAAGGGCGGAGGGAGTCCACGCACTCTCAAGTTCAGTTCACGAGCCCGCCTGGCTCTTTCATTTGCCATCTTAGTTTGGACCAGCTTCTCCACCTCGGAGAGAGAAGCGAAATTGGGGTTGCTATAAATGGAAAACCATGATTTTAGGTTTTGTTATGTAGGGAGCATTGCTTTTGATCAAGTACAGTTCCTCCTTCAGGGTAAGGATATCAGACACATGAAGCCTACTGTTGTTCACTTGGATTTTGAGATTAGCAATGTCTGAAATGAATGTGCTAAGTTTGTCAAGTAAGTCTAATTCCTAGTGCACTCGACAGTCCAGCCGTTTCATCAAATTAGTCATCGTAATAGAGAGGGAAGATATAGTCGTTTTCTAGCTTAGCGATCTGATCCATCAACCTTTGGTAGGTTACAAAGGTAGATGGTATCGACAAAATTGGTTCAGAGTTGCAGCCATTATCAAGAAGTAGAGCCATTGTCCAAGCGGAGTATAAGTTTGAGAATTCCAAAAGCTTGTAGAGATTGGACGGGCTTGGCCACAGAAATCGAAGCCTGTAGGAGAAAAGAACTGAAAATTGGAACCATAGCCTTGCGGATCAGCAGGGAGAACAACCACGGGCTAGGAGGCACTCGTCACCAAGTCGGACAAAGAAAGCATGGGAGGGAAGTTGTTTAACGTGGGAAAATGAAATGAAAGCCGACCAGAGTGAGAAATGATGACCAAGAGGAAGCAACAACGCACGGAGTCAGAAGAAGCCACCAACAAAGAGAAAAGGTTGAGTACAGAGAGGAAGAAGGGCCCACGCGAAGAGAGACGACATAGTGGGAAGAGGCACAAAAGGAATGACGCGCAGAGAAGACAACACACAAGCAAAAGGGAAAGGTGTGAACACTGCCGAAGGCAACCAAGGATAAAAATGACCCCAGAAAAACATGCGCAAGTAGACACGAACACCACGAGGCAAGGTTGTAGTCAGCAACAGATGCCATTAACATCATGGTTATGGTGAAGGCAGCCTAGAGAAAATGTGGAAGTCACATCGCGGGAACACACCGAGAGCACATCGCTGAAGCAAAAGAAAAAACATTAAATGTAGAAGACAATCGTTTCTCAACAGATGCCATTAACATCATGGTCACGATGAAGGTAGCCTAGAGAAAACGTGGAAGTCACATCGCAGGAACACACCGGGAGCACATCGCTGAAGCAAAAGAAAAAACATTAAATGCATAAGACAATCCTTTCATTAAAGCTTAAACTAACTATATGGAGATCAAGGGATCGAAACTTGTCCTGGTACAAGGTTTCCTGCGCCCAATGTGATTGTTTTTGAGATGATATCTTATATGCACTAAGCATTAGGAGTGGTGCTTGAAATTGAGGGTTTGAGAAACTAGTGAGGTTTTGGATTGGGGAGATTTTTTGAAGAGTTCTTGAACAGAGGGTGAATTTGAAAAAAAAAGGTAGATTTTAATCCAGGCAGGGGGTCGCGTTTTCTAAAGAATGTAGAAGATGGAGGCAAAAATTGCTAGAAAGGTTAAAGAACTGTCGTGTTTGAGCAAAAATGTAGCAGAAAAACACTAAAAATGGTGATAAAACTCATGCATATTGTAGAAAAAGAGACCGTGGGTGAATAAAAAAGGTAGCAAAAGACCAAAAAATGCCTACGTCATTGAAAAGAAACAAGAAAAACGTGACCAGAAGTCAGAGATGGTTAGAGATGTGTCTGTAATAGGAGGAAGAGGACATGGTGGTCATTACTTTGAAAAGCCTACCACCGTTCTATGAGCACTTTATTGAGATGCTCAACATTACTACAACTAATGTCGACCTGAAGTTCTCATATCTGTGCACCAAACTTTAGCAGCAAGATTGTTGGAAACAACAGTTTGGTAGCAGTGCTCCTTCGTCCTCTTCCGAACAAGCGTTTTCAGTCCAATCCTTTCACAAGGATAAGGGCCCATCTCATTCATTAGCTCTGTCTCAAGATAGCTCCAAGAGGAAATGCAACTATTGGCACAAATTTGGACATGTGCTTCAAGATTGCAGGACTTGTATTGCTTCTGATTAGCGGAAGCATGGTGGATCCTAGCCACAGGCCAACATTGCAGATCATGTAGACCTCTCTAGTCAACCTGAGGCTACCTTTTATGCTTTTTGAGGACATGCACACTTCATGTCTTTTGAAGATACATTGACCATTAAGGGAGGGTATCACGATATTAGATAGTTTCTATTTACTTTCTTTTCCATCTTTTTCTAATGGTCACCCTTTTTGTAATGTTTCCATAAACTTCTTTCACTTTACACGACTGTTTCTATTTCCTCTCTCTTGTTCATTATAGAAACATTCTCTTGTATCTTGTATATATAGATGATTCATGATCTTTGTTTAATAACACATTCATTATTTTACCATAATAGGACCAAGAAGCATATGAATAGAAGAACTTGATAATTGCTACTATGAGACTGAGATGGTAGCTAGAAATGTTTCTTCAAAGAGGGAGAGTTAATATTCACGAGGAGTCTGATAAGCCATTTCATTGCTTAGAGTGCCTTCTATATTTGTAGTGATTATACCTGGTGGCAGTAATGAACACTGCAAATTGTCATTTTTGAACAACATGAAGATAATAGTCTTATATCTTGAGGAGTATAAATGCCTAATGAGGTATTGTTTCGAGGAACCATATATATTGAGCTTTGAAAATATCAGTTGAGCTCTAGTTTGGGACAATTGCATATGCAGAAGTTAAAATTAGATTTTAAATATATCTTAGATTCACCAACAATGTGGGAGACCTTGATCTAGCCAAGCCTGAGCATATATCCACAGTTTATTACATTCCCTATTGGAATCAGTCACAGGGAGTAGTTAGCAGATCTTCCACAATTGATCTTTGAGGATTTTGATTATATTGACTCAGGGGGAGTAGACCATGGAGATAATCATTGAAGAATGGAGGACCGATATTCTCATCAAGCTTCTTGCCAAAGTGAAGTTTGTGCATTTTAAGACAAGCTTGTAGTTGTGGAGAACGAAGTCCTCATTGAGAGGGAGTCTCATCATCAATGATTTTTGAAGATGTACCTTAATGCATTCTTCTTTGAGAGAAGTTTGAGGTATATGCCCCTATAATGCACTCTTCTTTGTGAGAGAGAAGTTTGAAGTGAAAACCCTTGTTCCACTCTCTGGGAGTAGTTATGGTGAACTCACCCTTTGATATCATGTGTGTGACTCTATAACAATACCTCGTGAGAGAATCTGTGGTGACTCTGTGTAAACTTTTGTTGTCATGTGTGTGACTCCTTGACTTTATGGGCCCCCTGTTTACATTATTGAAAGGTGATGATCTTTTGGATAATATACACTTGTATTCAATATTGTAAGGTTACGACTTTACAATATATATTATCATGACGAATATCATGCTGACTTGATATTCATGGAAATGTCTTGATAGTTAGTAGCTCTTGGACTTATTGATAGATATCATGTTGACTTGATATTGGTTGTATCAATATGCTCTTTATGAGATAATCATGGTGGATATTATGTGAGGTAATATCCGTGGACATGCCATGATACGTTATGGTAGACATTATGTGACGTGATGTCAGTGTACATACCATAACTAGGATATACAAATATCATCACGTGACTTGATATTTTGTATACTCCTTGATCTCATGTGTTAGGTCATGTCTAAACCAGTTCATACTTAGTCATCTTCCCTAGCTAAGAGGGATTGTTAAAGATATGGTACCATCGGTCAGAATTCAAGGATTGATCAGATAATCTGTATACATATGTGCATGTATGTATATATGAACTGGCATACATGTATACACATACATACATAATCAGAACTGTTATTGCCATCAGTGAAATAGCGCTTGAAATTCACCAAATTATCATCATCAAACTAAATATAAATTCTGTAGCGTTCATTCTCTTGGATCATGTTCGATCAAGCAAACAAATCGCAGTTATGGTTGTTTATTCCAAGATCGAAGTTTGCAGACGATTAGGTTAGCCTAGTCACACTCAATTAGGATCGGGTTCCTTAATAAATGCTCTTTAATATCTAATTGTGTCTCTTCATGAATAGACATATGGTGAATAGACTTGACCGTCTATAATTTTGCCCCTTGGATCAAATATAAGATAAGGATCCAAGCAAGAGATATGATCATCAAAATCAATAAATGGTTCTCTCTCTCTGCATTAACTTTAGGACATCAGATTGAGCATCAGAGATAAATCGCAGAAATACTTATCTCTAAATTGATAGTTGTCTGACTAATACCTGCAGTGACTTATTGCTATTATTATTATTAGCTGCAAAATCAAAGAACATATCAGTATTACCAGTCTGATACATTTAGAACAGTATTACCTCAGTCTGATATCACAGTCCGATTTTATAAGTTTGACAGTCTTTTACACATGATAGATGCCGAAGGAAAAAATAACTCTAGGGCAGAACAAAAAAGCACCAGCACCTCTGAAAGTTTAGCAAGTCTCAACCAAATGTATTAATATTTAAAAATTTATTGTCTAGCTTGTGATGAAATAATTCTGTTCATTAAAAGGTACGCCATCTCAACCAAGAGAGGGTCAAGCTGGGCAATTGACTATTTATGTAGTTTTCTTTTGGCAGTTCTTTGAAATGGTGTGAGTAATTTGAGTATCATTATTGTGTTTTGGTGATCCAAAATGAATCCCACAACTCTAGAGAATACACTAACAAACTAAAGTCGGGGAACATAGGTTAACTTAGGCTGATATAGTGTTGGTTAACAGATTGATCTTTTTCAAAAGATTTGTAAAATAAGACAACCCCAAAATGAGATCAAATATGTTAAGCAACTATTGGGTAAACTGATGAATGGTTTCCCTCCAAATTTTAGATTAAAGATACAACTCCCTCAGATAAATTTGGATTTTTTAAATAAAAGTTGTCAACTAACAATTGTCTGTCACCATGGAATATCTGCAAAAAGAAATAACTCTTAGCAGCAATAATTTTAAAGGATCAACTTCATAAAGCTCAGCTGAATAAATCATTTACTCAATGATAAACATCTATAGCCAGATATAAGTCAAAAATTAATAATAAACCAACTTTTGAGAACAGTAAACACCTGTACAGAGATCCACACTGCAAAAAATATAATATTCATGTATGAAATCAAAGTTTCAAAATAAATATGAGTAATAACCCAAACGCAATGTAGGCAAGAGCCTACAACACAATGGTAAATTGTGAGCCTCTTATCGAAGAGGTCTTGGGTTTGAATCTACTTGTGCTTAATAAAATAATAATTAATAATAATACATGATAATTAATCTTGGCTTTGGCTTCTTACCGATCAAAAAAATAAAAATAAAAACAACCCAAACACAATGATATCCAGAACTTAAAGATTGGCTTTTAACAACAACATTTAAAAGTGATCTTCAAAATCAGATTGATTCTCAATCATGCCTCAAAGGACAAGGGGAATCTAAAATTGCCGATCCCTTTCAACATTCCAAGTTCACGTATTTAAGCATTTTGATTATAACTGACCATTAGTTAAACAAAATTTATTCTTTTTAAAGAACTGTCAATAAAAATAAAATCCAGTTTTAAAAAATGGCTGCAAAAATTACCAGAAAAATTATAGACTTCACAAGCAAAGACAAATGTTACGGTGCAAAGCTTGTGCTTCCTGGTTGGGCAGGCTGTTGCTTAGCGTGCTGGTCTTTGTTCTTGCTGAGGTTTGATGACTTCTGAAATTTCACCATCATTGGGAATGATTACATTCTTGGTCCACAGTGCATAGAATTAGGAAGACATCTCTTTCTTGACTTCCTCAGTGAGATAAATATGATGGTTGACACACAAAATTATGAATTTGGCCATCCTTGCAAACTCATCATGCTTCTCATCTTCAAAAGGCTTTGGGTGAGCTAATGTATCTATGTTATTCTGAAATTTTGCCTTCAATTCATCAGTGAAGGCAATACTAGTTATGTCTCCTTAACTGACAAAGGTATCAGAGGAACAAGCAAAGGTCGCAGAGGAACAATCTCAAATGGATGTTTGTAGAGATAAAGGAGCTGCTTATTTCTTCCAAGTTTCACAGCAGCAAGACTCAGCAAGTGGTAAGTCTAGGCTCATTTAAACTCCAATTAAAAATTCTTTGTTCCTTAGTCTCGATGCTTTGAAGAGTGCCTATCAAACCTTGTCTGGGCCCACATGAATGAAAACTTCACTGCCAAATAAGAGAAAACTTGAACCAACTAAAGAACCATCTAGGGATACTATTTCTTATGTATTGCAGTCTCCCTCTGCTCCGAAAATTAAGAAGCTGAAGACTCCCTCACAGTTGATGGAAGATGATGATATTGACCACCTGTTTGTGGAAATAGCCCATCCCAATTTCTAGAAAGAGCCTAGTCAAACCACTGCAGTTGACTTTAATATTGCTGATGTTGATATCGGATCATTTAGTGTTCAAGTTGTTAGAATCTGAAAAGATTAATAACTCAGAAAACTAGTGCAAAGAATAAATATCTCAACTATGAATGCAAATGATACAAAATCAAAATAGCAACACAGAGTTACTCTCTAAGAGAGTAATGCAAATACTAGAAGCAAAATAGCATTAAGAGGATGCAAAAACAAGAGATGCAAATACAAGCCAGGTAGCATGCTTATATAGGCTAGGAAGAGGGAGGAGGTGGCAACACCAACCAATGAGGAGCAACCATCTATCGGACTAAAGATAGCAAAGTATCTTCCCAAGATAGCTAATGGATGCTCACATTTAGGAAGGTGACACCTCACAACCATTCACCTAATAAGACATGCTTTATTAACCTAAGCGAGATTATTAAAAGTGTAGGAAAAACCTAGCAAAATAGAAAAAATAAAAAACTACACTAACACCCCCCCATAAGCGAAGCTTAGGTGGATGTAGAAATGGGTCCTAGCAAGTCAAGCTTGATGAGGTACCCATGTACATAAGATTTCCCAAAATAGAAAGAAAAGAGACCCCAAAAAAAAAATCAGGACTCCGAGTGAGAGGAAGAGGCCTCGCCAAAAGATGAAGCATCCCGCACCCCCAACAAAGCTCGCAAATGAAGGAACTTGCTCTCAGTGAAGGGATTGGTGAAGATATCAGCAACTTGCTCGGAAGTCGGACAATAGCGAAGGTCAATGACATGACCATGGATGAGCTCCAGGATGTAGTGCATGTGGACCTCTATGTGTTTGGTCCGCTGATGATGAATCGGATTCCGTGAGATTTGAATGGCACTCTGATTGTCACAAAATATGACCGACGGCTCTCTAATCTGGATACCAAACTCATTGAGAAGATGTTGAAGCCAAATGGCCTCAATGGCGACATTTACAGCCCACTGATACTCAGCCTCAGTAGAAGATAGAGCAATAGCAGACTGCTTTTTGCTCGACCAACAAATAGGACCTGACCCAAGTGAGAAGCTATACCTTGAAGTAGACTTGCGATCCTCAGAATCACCTGCCCAATCTGAATCTGTGTAGCCCACCAAATCAAGCTCAATACCTACTGCGTAGTGAATCCCACAACTATGAGAACCCTGAATGTAGTGAAGGATCCGCTTGGTTGCTTTCCAGTGCAGCTCATGGGGCTCTTGCATGAATCAAGAGACCATGCCTACAGCATAGGAGATGTCAGGTCTCGTATGAGTCAGATAAATGAGACTCCCAACAAGTTGGCGGTAAAAAGTGCCATCAACAAGTGGAGAAGAACATTGAGCCTCAAGTTTGACTGCAGAAAGGAAGGGAGTCAGAGCAGGCTTACAGTCGACCATATGAAACCTCGAGAGTAAATCTAGAGCATACTTGGACTGTGTGATGGTGATCCCAGAAGGAGATTGAAGGATCTCAATCCCGAGAAAGTAATGCAACAAGCCCAATTCAGTCATCAAAAAACTATCCTGAAGGGCCACTTTGACAGATTTAATGTTGGGTGAATGTTGGTGACTAACAGTGAAGAACTTCCTGTGATCAACAAGTCATCAACATTCAAAACCAAAAATAGAAGTGAATCACCCTATTGCAAAATGTAGACATTAGGATCAGAATGGCACCGAGTGAACCCAATTGATAGAAGGAAGGAGTCCATCTTGGCATACTAGGCTCGAGGAGCCTGTTTGAGGCCATAGAGAGACATCCGAAGATGACACACAAGTGAAGAATCCTGAAGGAAGCCTTGTGGTTGCTCCATGTAGATCTCCTCATGAAAGTCACCATGAAGAAAAACACTCTTCACATCCATCTGATGTATTTCCCAACGATTAGTTGCAGCAATGGCAAGAACAATTTGAATGGAATTCATTCGGGCAACTGGGGCAAAAGTCTCAGAGTAGTCAATCCCAGGAACCTGGGAGAATCCTTTGGCGACCAAGCAAACCTTGTGTTTGTCAACTGACCCATTTGCTGCAAATTTTGTCTGATAGATCCACTTACATCGAACAAGTTTTCTTCCTTTAGGAAGAGGGACAAGATCTCAAGTGTGGTTCCTCATCAAGGAACTATACTCTTCCTACATAGCTGTATCCTACTCAGGAATACCAGAAGCCTCATGAAAGGACTGTGGATCTGAGGCAGTAGCAATGAAGACATGTGGAGCATCCTAAAATTGTGAACGAGTTCGCCTGGTGTCTGATGGATCCCCAACCCAATCACTTGCAGACTGCAAGGTCTGTCTAGCCCAAACTGGACAGGAAGATAGAGAATCTGGAGGGGAATCATTAACCTCTGAATGATGACTAGGAGAGGAAGGAGGTGAGTTCTCTGAATCACTTTTTGCATCAGAAGTAGAGCTAGAAGATTGTTCAGGTGAATCTGACTGATCAGAAGATCTGTTATGTATTCCAAGTGACTAATGTCAAGGTAGAAGGAGTTGGAGAAGTGATAGAAAGCGAGCTTGAAGATCCGTCCTTAAACTGAACACTCTTCTAAATGAATAACTCATGTGTAGTAGGGTGGAGCAACTGATAACCCTTCACACCAGCAGGATAACCTACAAATATGCAAGGTCTGCTTTGTGGATCCAAGGCCTTACGTTTCTCTGTAGGAATGTGGGCCCATGTAGGGGAGCCAAAAATTCGAAAGTGCTTAACTGATGGTTTTCAACCGCTCCAAGCTTCAAAAGAAGTAACTCCCTTCAAGGCCTGGTGAGGAACACGGTTCTGGATATAACAAGCACAGTTAATGGCTTCTGCCCAATACTGTGGTGCAAGAGATCTAGAGTGAATCATACAGTTTGCCATTTCCTTCAAGGATCTATTCTTCCGTTCTGCAACACCATTTTGCTGAGGATTGTATGGAACTGAATGTTGTAAATCAATCCCCTCTGAAGTGAAAAATCTTTCAAACCGATGGTTGACATACTCACCACCATTGTCTGTGCGCAAAACCTTGATGGCTTTCCCAGATTGCTTTTCTACGAAATTTTTGAAGTCTTGAAAATGATCAAATACCTCTGACTTCTGTTTGAGAAAGTACACCCATGTATATTGAGAAAGGTCATCAATGAATGTGAGGACATATTGGGCCTTGCTGAAAGAAGGATGTTGAAATGGACCAGCCAAATCACTGTGAACTAACTCTAGTATCTGTGGAGCTCTCCATGCCTTACTTTTGTCAAACTTTTCCTTAGGATGCTTACCAAGAATGCAACCTTGGCAAACACCTCCTGAGAATTGAACCGAAGGCAACCGTGTGACCATGCTTTGCTGGTTGAGTTGATGCAAATAGCGGAAGTTAAGATGGCCAAACTGCTCATGCCATAATTTACTCACATCATTAGAGTGAGTGAGCAAAACAGATGAAGGAGGATCAGGAACAAAGTGAGGATAACTATGGGACTTGAAACTGAACCTGATAAAGATGAAGATAAGCCTAAGTGGTTTAACAAACGTGATGAGGCATATGGAACATTGTGTTTGTCTGTTTCTCCTGACTTCCTATTTCACATTGAGTCTTTGGATACACCAAATGAAGTATGGACAAAGCTAGAAACACTATTTGGCACACAAGATTGAATGAGGGGTCATATGTTGGAAAATGAATTAATTAGTTTAAGTCCAAGCAATTTCAACACTATCCATGTTAGAATTTGAAAAGATTAATAACCCAGAAAACTAGTGCAAAGAATAAATATCTAAAGTATGATTGCAAATGATACAAAATCAAAATAGCAACACAGAGTTAGTCTCCAAGAGAGTAATGCAAATGCTAGAAGAAAAATAGCATTAAGAGGATGCAAATACAAGCCAGGTAGCATGCTTATATAGGCTAGGAAGAGGGAGGAGGTGGCAACACCAACCAATGAGGAGCAACCATCTATCGGACTAAAGATAGCAAAGTATCTTCCCAAGATAGCTAATGGATGCTCACATGTAAGAAGGTGACACCTCACAACCATTCACCTAATAAGACATGCTTTATTAACCTAAGCGAGATTATTAAAAGTGTAGGAATAACCTAGCAAAATAAGAAAAATAAAAAAGTACACTAACACCCCGCCATAAGCGAAGCTTAGGTGGATGTAGAAATGGGTCCCGACAAGTCAAGCCTGATGAGGTACCCATGTACATAAGATTTCCCAAAAGAGAGAGAAAAGAGATCCCCCAAAAAAAATCAGGACTTCGAGTGAGAGGAAGAGGCCCCCCCAAAAGATGAAGCATCCCGCACCCCCAACAAAGCTCGCAAATGAAGGAACTTGCTCTCAGTGAAGGGTTTGGTGAAGATATCAGCAACTTGCTCAGAAGTCGGACAATAGTGAAGGTCAATGACATGACCATGGATGAACTCTTGGATGTAGTGCATGTGGTCCTCTATGTGTTTGGTCTGCTGATGATGAACCGGATTCCGTAAGATCTGAATGGCACTCTGGTTGTCACAAAATATGACTGATGGCCGTCTAATCTGGATACCAAACTCATTGAGAAGATGTTGAAGCCAAATGGCCTCAGTGGCGGCATTTACAGCCCCCCGATACTCGGCCTCTATAGAAGATAGAGCAATAGCAGACTTCTTTTTGCTTGACCAACAAACAAAACCTGACCCAAGTGAGAAGCTATACCCTAAAGTAGACTTGGGATCCTCAGAATCACTTGCCCAATCTGAATCTGTGTAGCCCACCAAATCAAGCTCAATACCTGTTGCGTAGTGAATCCCACAACTACGAGAACCCTGAATGTAGTGAAGGATCCGCTTGGCTGCTTTCCAGTGCAGCTCATGGGGCTCGTGAGTGAATCGATAGACCATGCCTATAGCATAGGAGATGTCAGGTCTCGTATGAGTCAGATAAATGAGACTCCCAACAAGTTGGCGGTACAAAGTGCCATCAACAAGTGGAGAAGAACATTGAGCCTCAAGTTTGACTCCAGAAAGGAAAGGAGTCGGAGCAGGCTTACAGTCAGCCATATGACACCTCGAGAGTAAATCTAGAGCATACTTGGACTGTGTGATGGTGATCCTAGAAGGAGACTGAAGGATCTCAATCCCGAGAAAGTAATGCAACAAGCCCAAGTCAGTCATCAAAAAACTGTCCTAAAGGGCCACTTTGACAGCCTTAATGGTGGGTGAAGAACTTCCTGTGATCAACAAGTCATCAACATACAAAAAAAAAAATATAAGTGAATCACCCTGTTGCAAAATATAGACATTAGGATCAGAATGGCACCGAGCGAACCCAACTGATAGAAGGAAGGAGTCCATCTTGGCATACCAGGCCCGAGGAGCCTGTTTGAGGCCATAGAGAGACTTTCGAAGACGGCACACAAGTGAAGAATCCTGAAGGAAGCCCTATGGCTGCTCCATGTAGATCTCCTCATGAAGGTCACCATGAAGAAAAGCACTCTTCACATCCATCTGATGTACTTCCCAATGATTAGCTGCAGTAATGGCAAGAACAATTCGAATGGAATTCACTCGGGCAACTGGCGCAAAAGTCTCAGAGTAGTCAATCCCAGGAACCTGGGAGAATCCTTTGGCGACCAAGCGAGCCTTGTGTTTGTCAACTGAACCATCTGCTGCAAATTTTGTTCAATAGATGCACTTACATCGAACAAGTTTTCTTCCTTTAGGAAGAGGGACAAGATCCCAAGTGTGGTTCCTCATCAAGGAACTAAACTCTTCCTGCATAGCTGTATCCCACTCAGGAATACCATAAGCCTCATGAAAGGACTGTGGATCTGAGGCAGTAGCAATGAAGATGTGGAGCATCTTGGAATTGTGAACGAGTTCGCTTGGTGTCTGATGGATCCCCAACCCAATCACCTGCAGACTGCAAGGTCTGTCTAGCCCAAAGTGGACAAGAAGATGGAGAATCAGGAGGGGAATCATTAACCTCTGAATGATGACTAGAAGAGGAAGGAGGTGAGTTCTCTGAATCACTTTCTGCATCAGAAGTAGAGGTAGAAGACTGTTCAGGTGAATCTGACTAATCAGAAGATCTGTCATGTATTCCAAGTGACTCTAATGTCAAGGTAGAAGGAGTTGGAGAAGTGATAGAAAATGAGCTTGAAGATCCCTCCTCAAACTGAACACTCCTCTCAATGAATAACTCATGTGTAGTAGGGTGGAGCAATTGATAACCCTTCACACCATTAGGATAACCTACAAATATGCAAGGTCTGCTTTGTGGATCCAAGGCCTTACGTTTCTCTGTAGGAATGTGGGCCCATGCAGGGGAGCCAAAAACTTGAAAGTGCTTAACTGATGGTTTCCAACCGCTCCAATCTTCAAAAGGAGTAACTCCCTTCAAGGCCCGGTGAGGAACACGGTTTTGGATATAACAAGCACAGTTAATGGCGTCTGCCAATACTGTGGTGCAAGAGATCTAGAGTGAATCATACAGTTTTCCATTTCCTTCAAGGATCTATTCTTCTGTTCTGCAACACCATTTTGTTGAGGATTGTATGGAACTGAATGTTGTAAATCAATCCCCTCTGAAGTGAAAAATCTTTCAAACCGATGGTTGACATACTCACCACCATTGTCTGTGCGCAAAACCCTGATGGCTTTCCCAGATTGGTTTTCTACAAAATTTTTGAAGTCTTGAAAATGATCAAATACCTCTAACTTTTGTTTGAGAAAGTACACCCATGTATATCGAGAAAGGTCATCAATGAATGTGAGGACATATTGGGCCTTGCTGAAAGAAGGATGTTGAAATGGACCAGCCAAATCACTGTGAACTAACTCTAGTATCTGTGAAGCTCTCCATGCCTTACTTTTTCAAACTTTCCCTTAGGATGCTTACCAAGAATGTAACCTTGGCAAACACCTCTTGAGAATTGAATCGAAGGCAACCCTGTGACCATGCTTTGCTGGTTGAGCTGATGCAAATAGCGGAAGTTAAGATGGCCAAACCGCTCATGCCATAATTTACTCACATCATTAGAGTGAGTGAGAAAAACAGATGGAGGATCAGGAACAAAGTGAGAAAATAGATAGAGTCGTGACTGATGATCTGCTCTGCCAACTGCAACTACAGAATCACTATGCAACTCACGTATCTCCACTGAATCAGTAGTGAACTTAACCCCCTTGCCTGAACCTATGTGTGTGATCTAGTATATTGATAGGAGATTAGTTGATAATGAGGGTACACAAAGAACATCATGGAATGTGCCATCCCCCACATCAATAGACCCTCTCCCACACACCTCAACAGGAGTGTCATCACCCATCAAAATAGAAAGTATAATACATGGCTCCAAGGATGCAAGTTCTTCCTTAGATGAAGCCATGTGGTGCGAAGCACCCGAATCAAGAACCCAAGTGGATGGTGAGGAAGCAACTGCAACAAGAGCCTTGCCCTTTCCTTTCCCCTCGTTGTTTTCTTTTGCCTTGTTAGACCCTTCATTAGAACTTTGTTTGATAGACTCAGGAACACTAATATTATTCTTCTCAAGAATGTATGACAAGTGATCAATTTGTTTCTTCAAACATTTATGTTCATCATGATCGGGTCTTTTACAATAGGCGCATTTAACCTTTTCTTTCTTAGGCTTATCGCCCTTAGAGGATGAGGTATCAATAGTTGCTTTTGAAGCAATTGGTATCTGATCCTTCTTTTCGTCACTATTATTTCGTTTCTCATCCTTACTATTGTTGTTACTATGTTTTCCTTTTTGTTCTTTTGTGCTTTGGTTGGCAGCTAAGGCATGTGACTTAGAGGACTTAAGAGTGCCCATCTGAATTAGCTTGTCCTGTTCTCGAGTGAGATTGACAGAAAAATCATCTAGAGATGGCATGGTGAATTGAGTACCAAGTGCACCCTTAGTAGCATAGAAGGTAGAGACAATCACAGAATATTCTGAACTTAGCTTAGAGAGAATACTAAGAATCAGTTGTTCATCTTTCTTTTCAATTCCACATTGTTTTAACTGCAGCCTTAGTGATTTCAATTTGGTGAAGAAATTTTGGATTGTGTTGAAATTGCCTGAACTTAAACTAATTAATTCATTTTCCAACATATGACCCCTCATTGAATCTTGTGTGCCAAATAGTGTTTCTAGCTTTTTCCATACTTCATTTGGTGTATCCTAAGACTCAATGTGAAATAGCAAGTCAGGAGAAACAGACAAACACAATGTTCCATATGCCTCATCACATTTGTTAAACCACTTAGGCTTATCTTCATCTTTATCAGGTTCAGTTTCAAGTCCCATAGTTATCCTATTTAATCCCGCTTTCCTTAAGTGAATTGTCATGCGTGATTTCCACTCAAAGTAATTGTATGGAGTTAGGATGGGCATATTTGTTTGATCCATGATGAAGAAATGCAGAGAAGAAATGCTAAAAAGAAGAGAACCCAGCCACGACAATGTCCCCCCCTTTTTACTCAATCAAAGAACCCCCCCAAATAAATATGATTTGGCACTTTATTTTAGTGCGTTTACAACTACCACTAGAAAGAAATACTTAGTGGTCTTGATTTCAATGCATTACAAACCCTCGTGAAGAGCATATGCTGAAAGTGAAACTTGGGCACAATAACCAAGGAAACAAATAACACTAATATGATCTTCTCAAAAAATCATGCACTTTCAAATAATGAATTGCCCTGATATGAGGTCGTATGAGAAAGTTATGATCCTTTGAAGTTTTCAAAATGAGAACTGTGCACAGTCACGTCTGAGAATTTGCAATTTTTGAAGAATTCATGCATGAAAATTAAAAAAACAACTCCACTAGTGGATAGAGCACAAAAAAATAGCCAAGGTCATAACAAAAATCATCAAAATCGGAGTCCATATGAGCAAGAATGAGACATTTGAAAATTGCGTTCAAATCTGTGACTGCCAATGGAGAGGGGTATGGCTGTAGCATTTTGTGCTCGATTATGCAAAATATATAGCTTGCATGCAAAAACTAAAAGATAACCAAATAGTTTTTCGGTGCTGCAAACAAAACCCAGAAAGTGTTTTTCTTGCTAATGTACAGAAGATGTTGCTGTAGTGTAAATCAGACGCCTTTAATAGTAAAAAACGGCTCCAAAAATCAAGAAAGGACCCCAACAACCTAAATATGACATGCAAATGCTGGATCAGCTTCCTAAGTCCATCAATAGCATGCTGGAACCTGTAATACTGATTGAAAACTCCAAATATGCAAGTTGGTTGTCAGATTTGAGATTGAAACCCTGGAGAAAAACCGTTTTTGTCAAAACTTTTCTAATTCTCAAGATCATCCAAAGATGCAAGAGAAGAGCATACTTCGTTTTTCAAAAAACTACAATAAAATTTATTAGCCCTCCTCGAATCTCTCAAATAAGGAAACTAAGATCTACTCTTGCACATAGAAAAGCTCTGATACCATGTTAACTAACTCTAGTATTTGTGAAGCTCTCCATGCCTTACTTTTGTCAAACTTTTCCTTAGGATGCTTACCAAGAATGCAACCTTGGCAAACACCTCCTGAGAATTGAATCGAAGGCAACCCTGTGACCATGCTCCGCTGGTTGAGCTGATGCAAATAGCGGAAGTTAAGATGGCCAAACCGCTCATGCCATAATTTACTCACATCATTAGAGTGAGTGAGCAAAACAGATGAAGGAGGATCAGGAACAAAGTGAGGATAACTATGGGACTTGAAACTGAACCTGATAAAGATGAAGATAAGCCTAAGTCAGAGGTATTTGAAAATGATCAAATAACTCTGACTTCTGTTTGAGAAAGTACACCCATGTATATCGAGAAAGGTCATTAATGAATGTGATGACATATCGGGCCTTGCTGAAAGAAGGATGTTGAAATGGACCAGCCAAATCACTGTGAACTAACTCTAGTATCTGTGAAGCTCTCCATGCCTTACTTTTGTCAAACTTTTCCTTAGGATGCTTACCAAGAATGCAACCTTGGCAAACACCTCCTGAGAATTGAACCGAAGGCAACCCTGTGGCCATGCTCTGTTGGTTAAGCTAATGCAAATAGTGGAAGTTAAGATGGCCAAACCGCTCATGCCATAATTTACTCACATCATTAGAGTGAGTGAGCAAAACAGATGAAGGAGGATCAGGAACAAAGTGAGGATAACTATGGGACTTGAAACTGAACTTGATAAAGATGAAGATAAGCCTAAGTCAGAGGTATTTGAAAATGATCAAATACCTCTGACTTCTGTTTGAGAAAGTACACCCATGTATATCGAGAAAGGTCATAAATGAATGTGAGGACATTTCGAGCCTTGCTGAAAGAAGGATGTTGAAATGGACCAGCCAAATCATTGTGAACTAACTCTAGTATCTGACTCCATGCCTTACTTTTGTCAAACTTTTCCTTAGGATGCTTACCAAGAATGCAACCTTGGCAAACACCTCTTGAGAATTGAACTGAAGACAACCCTGTGACCATGCTCTGCTGGTTGAGCTGATGCAAATAGCAGAAGTTAAGATGGCCAAACCGCTTATACCATAATTTACTCACATCATTAGAGTGAGTGAGAAAAACAGATGAAGGAGGATTAGGAACAAAGTGAGAAAATAGATAGAGTCGTATGAGAAAGTTATGATCCTCTGAAGTTTCCAAAATGAGAACTGTGCACAGTCACGGCCGAGAATCTGCAATTTTTGAAGAATTCATGCATGAAAAAAAAAAAAAAAACTCCACTAGTGGATAGAGCACAAGAAAATAGCCAAAGTCATAGAAAGAATCATCAAAATCGGAGTCCGTATGAGCAAGAATGAGACATTTGAAAATTGCGTTCAAATCTACGACTGCCAATAGAGAGGGGTATGGTTGTAGCTTTTTGTGCTCGATTCTGCAAAATATATATCGTGCATGCAAAAACTAAAAGATACCTAGATAGTTTTTCAGTGCTGCGAACGAAACACAGAAAACGTTTTTCTTGCTGATGTATAGAAGATGTTGATGTAGTGTAAATTAGATGCTTTTAACAGGAAAAATGGCTCCAAAAATCAAGAAACGACACCAGCAACCAAAATATGATATGAAAATGCTGGATCAGCTTCCTAAGTCCATCAATGGCATGCTGGAATTTGCAATACTGATTGAAAATTCCAAATATGCAAGTTGGTTGTTAGATTTGAGATTGAAACCCCAGAGAAAAACCGTTTTTGTCAAAACTTTTCTAATTCTCAAGATCATCCAAAGATGCAAGAGAAGAGCATACTTCGTTTTTCAAAAAACTATAATAAAATTTATTAGCCCCCCCCCCCCCCCCCCCGAATCTCTCAAATAAGGAAACTAAAATCTACTCTTGCACATAGAAAAGCTCTAATACCATGTTAGAATCTGAAAAGATTAATAACCCAGAAAACTAGTGCAAAGAATAAATATCTCAACTATGAATGCAAATGATACAAAATCAAAATAGCAACACAGAGTTAGTCTCTAAGAGAGTAATGCAAATGCTAGAAGCAAAATAGCATTAATAGGATGCAAAAACAAGAGATGCAAATACAAGCCAGGTAGCATGCTTATATAGGCTAGGAAGAGGGAGGAGGTGGCAACACCAACCAATGAGGAGCAACCATCTATCGGACTAAAGATAGCAAAGTATCTTCCCAAGATAGCTAATGGATGCTCATATGTAGGAAGGTGACACTTCACAACCATTCACCTAATAAGACATGCTTTATTAATCTAAGCAAGATTATTAAAAGTGTAGGAAAAACCTAGCAAAATAAGAAAAATAAAAAACTACACTAACACAAGTATCTCCATAATTTTCAGAGCACAGCCAATAGAGTAGTGGAGAGAGTACAAAAGAATAAGACAAACAAAGAAAGCTTGAAAGGCATGGTGAAAGCATTTTCAAAATACTTAAGATCTTTATTGAGTCCATCATCCATCTGAGACTTGTGTATCTCCACCCTCACCTGGATTCTAAATGAATTAATTGTGGAATAAAGATAGAAAATGGAACTTTCTAAGCAACCTAAGACAACTGAGATGACCATTACAGGAATATTACAATATTTTAATATCCTCCCATGACGTTCATCATTCTAACTACCCTAATAAAGACATTTGCAGGTCTTTTTGCCACAAATGCATAGAAGGCTGCCTTCTCATCCGAAAGCTCAACAAAGTGAGCCGCATGTTGAGACCCTCCCTAAATTAGGATCAAGGCAACCATAAACTTGTCAACTTGATCTTGGAAAATAAAGATATTACTTTTTGTAGCCAAAGACATCAAGATGAAATTGAAACCATGATTTTGCAGAAAAGTTGGCAAACCCTTGTGTAGGCCATTGCCCTCACAACTCTCATTGTAATCTAGAATAACTGCAGGAAAACACAGTTTTTGTGGAAAAAATCACCAAAACTCTCAATATTTATTTTTAGAGAAATAGAAAATCCCTTAGACTAGCAAAACAAGTCCAAATTTATTTGGAAAAAATAAAAAACCCAAAAATGATTTTTGAATGTAAGATCAAAAAAACTAGACATGGGTTTTGGAGTGAAAAATTAATCAAAACCAGAAAATGAAACATCATGAATAGTTGCTGTAAAATCCGAGACACAGATCAGCATACAAAACTTTTTTTAAGGAAATATGGTAAATTCCTTGAACAAAATGATTATGAGACAAAAAATCGCACAAAACCCACTATATTTTTTCATGGACAAATTATAAAACCCTTAGAGCCTGTTTGGTTGCCGAAATTAGAATGAAATTGGCATTGGGAATTCTTAAAATTTTCTAATCCGTTGTTTGGGTTCGCCAAATCAGAATTGGAATTGGAAAAAAATAGAATTTGGTATGCCCATTTACCCCCCAAAATTTGGATTTGGTATTCCATCCAAATAGGTGGAATTGCTCTAATGCTCATTTTAATTCCAATTTGATAAAAGTGAACATTGTTAATAAAATGAAATCAAAATATTTAAAATCCGTTTGACATGTTTGATGAGTGCCAATGTTTAAATTCAAAGATCCCGAAGGCCATAGATTCAAGCTTTCAGTGTCTTCTGCCATTTTTAATTCCAATGATGATCTTCATTCCTCTCTTGCAAATTACATTGTAGAGATTCAATAAGGAAGCTGCAAATATTTTGAGGAAAAATTAAAGGCTTTGAACGAAAAGCTTCAAAATGTGTAAACTAGTTTAGGGCACAAAGCTTTAGAAGTAGGAATTTGTGGCTTTAAGGTGACAGAAGAATCAGATCAAGATGAAAAGATCAACAAACTTGTTGAAAAATCTAGCGTCGCATTGAAAATCGTGAAGAAAGAGTTCGACTACTCAATAACTCAACAAGGAGTGATTGTTCTAGTTCTCCTTACGGTTAGCGAAGTGACTTCTAAACACACACAGACGAAACCATGAGGACATCATTTTTAATTTTCATCATTGCTTTCCTACAAAATCTCGCTCACACCACAAAAAGCTTCAAAAGCATTCAAATTTTTGCATAAATTTCAAAACTTGTGTGCACGTCTCTTAATAAATGATTCATTTTAGTAAAAAATAAAATTAAAATACGTGGAATCTTATTTCTACTCTCAAATATTACAATATCCTGAATCTAATTGAGATTGAACAATTGAGATCACTTTGCAGAAAAAAAATGCTACACTTTATATATTAATAAAAGTCTACATAAAAATCATTGTTAAACATGGATAGCCCACAAAATTAGAGCACATATCAAGCAATGAAATTGCACCCAAGAAAGCTAATTTGCAGTTTGAGATGTCATTAAAACACAGGATGGATCAGAAATCTTGAACAAAATATCATTTAACTATTGAATTTGAAAGTTTTGTCTATTAATTAACAAATTGGAGCTTACTTCAGCAATATCCCAATTCTAGAAATGTGCAACCAAATGGAGGAAATGTCTTTTGGCATTATGAATTCTTGATGAACTAAACGGTCCCAAATCGAATATTCAAAACTGTAATCTGGATGTCAAGTACCAAAATCCCAAATCTAGGATTCCAAATGCCGCTTCTTAAATCATATTCCAGCAAGCAAATGGGCCCTTAAGGCCTGTTTGGTTGGTTGTAGGCATGGGAATGAGAATAGGAATGCATATTGGGAATAGTAATGGCTATTCCAATAACAACTATTTTTTGGAATGAACATAAGCTCATTTTAGGGGCGAAATGGGAATATGTATTCCTATTCCCTATTCCAATTAACGCACCAAACATAAAATAGAAAACATATGCCTAATTTCCTATTGCTATTCCAATAACCATCGTTTGATTCGTGGAAGTAGATTGGAATTGACATTTGCATAGTCCAGTTTCAAATTTTTTGCATATGTATCAAAAAGGCAAAATGCAGTTAGAATTTCAGACTTCTAATTTTGTCTCAAAATCGCCTCAAAATCAGATTACCAATCTTCCCTCTACATACTTGAATTGAAAATTGTATTAGGGTTATACTTTTTTGATGAGTGCAAAGCATTACATTTTATTATTTTTTGAAGTCCATTCTTTGCAACGACATAGGTGAGGGAAAATGCATTGTCGATGATAGGAGCACAATATTTAAGCTGAATCCACCACCATTTATGGGATTCAAATGTTGCTCTATGCCTACGCCTCTACCTCTTGCATCCATGGAGAACAATCACTCATTCGATTGAACGATCCACCCTATCTCCCCTTGGGCTTTGCAGCTTTGTACTGAAGGGTTAGGGTTTGAGACCTCCAATGAACTGAAAGAACTAAAATTCAAGCATAGTCACAACGTGACATTCGAAGTAGTTATCATTCCACTGTGTCACAACAAGGCATTCCTAACCAGACATATGTCATGAATTTCAAGGGCTAGCTTTATTGTCATAAAAAGACAAACACCAGATGCTTGAAAAAAGATTTCGTGTGGAAAAGGCCACCAATGAAAGCCTTCCCACTCCAAAGGTTATAATTTTGTACGGCTAGATACGTTGAGTTTGTAGTAATCTTTCTGAGAAAAACACATTTATGCAGTCAGGATTCAACCATCAAATGTGATTGAGTCAAATCCATGACAATAGAAGCAAAAAACTCTTTACGTTTGTGAGATTTTACCTTCCATCTTCTATTCTGAAGGAAAAATGATCTTCCCATTCATCTTCCACGTCAACCAAACAGTCCTATTAAAATTGCAAAAAACATTTAGAAGATTTGCAAATTCTTGATTTGGCTAATTCGAGATTTGTAGAAATCTCGATTTCTATAATTCCACGAACCAAATGGGTTAAAGAATTTTTCTTAAGAAAAATATTTTGAAAGCCTGTCCATAAGTTTTCATGGAGAAATTATTAAAACCCATTAGTATTTTTTAAGGGGAAATATTATTAAAAGCCACAACTAATTCCTTTTGGGACAAAATATAAAAAACCCCAAAACCAAAAAGTCCTCCCTAACCAAGGTATAGAAGAGAAAACCCTAGGGGTCCATTTGGTTGCTAGAATTTGATATTCCAGATTTGGTCATATTCTAGATTTGATATTCCAGATTTATTGTCTGGACCTGTTTGGTTCAATTTGATTGGGAATATACTTATCCTGTGTTTGGTTGTACAAAATTGGAATTGGAATAAGATTAAGTTTATATTTTAAATTTTTTTTTTGAAATATTTATTTGTTTTAATTTTTTTTTCCTTTTTACATTTTATTGAATTGATTTATTTGTTTTAGTTTTTTTTTTTTTTTCCCTTGTACAATAATTTTGACTTCCCAAGTACTGTAAGGCTTTATGATCAATGCACAATACAAACTCTTTGGGCATCAAGTGATGTCTTCATTTCTTCAAACTTGAATAATTGTATAAAACTCTTGATCAGAGATTGAATATTTTCTCTTAGCATCATTCAAATTCTCACCATAGAAAGCTACAGGCTTACCTTCTTGACTTAAAACAACTCCAATTGCATTCCCACTAGCATCATAGTCAACTTGAAAAACTTTAGTAAAATTAGGTTTTTACTACCTTTTGTTTCAATGTTTCAAAGCTTTTGTTTACTCCATGTCTCCATCTAAATTCCTTTTTTTTGCCTCTCATTGTCTATGTCATAGCATTACATACTAGACTGAAATTTACGATAAGCTTCCAATAGAAACTTTTCAATCCATGAAATGGTCTAACTTTTCCACCACTCGAATGCGTAAGCCACTCAAGAATAACTTTTACCTTCTTAGGAACCATCTTCAATCCATCAACAAAGATTACAAAACCAAGGTATGCAATCTCCTTCATAAAAAGAACATTTCTTCATATTTATCTCCAACTTTTCCTCTTTCAACCTCTACAACACTTGTCTGATATGCATTAGGTGTTCTTTGGTCTTACTGTAGATCAGTATGTCATCAAGATATACAATCACAAACTTGTTCAAGAATTTCTTCAAAACTTTAGTCATCAACCTCATAAAAGTACTAGGTGCATTAGTTAAATCAAAAGGCATAACCAAACGGTTATATAAATTCTCATTAGTCTTAAAAGTAGTCTTCCACTCATCCGCTTCTCTGATTCTAATCTGATGATATCCACTTTTCAAATCAATTTTGGTAAAATACTTTTCTCCACTCAAACAATCCATAATGTCATCCATTATAGGTAAGGGAAACCCTTTAACTGTTACTTTGTTTATAGCTCTGGAATCAATGCACATTCTCCATTCTCCATTCTTTTTAGATGCCAATACAACAGGTACTACACAAGGACTCAAACTCTCCTTGATCAAACCTTTCTCAAGCAATTCTTGCACTTGTCTATTCATTTTCTGCATGGGTTAATCTATGTGGTGCTTTGTTAGGATAATTAGCTCCAGGTATCAAATCCATACAATGGCTAATACTTCTCACAAGAGGTAATCCATCAGGTACATTATCTGAAATAATATCTTGAAATTTTGTCAACAAAGATCTAATCTCAGTTGCATGCTCAAGTTCATCTTGTTTTTCAGTCTTTGTAAGGATCAAAGCAAAGAAAACATTATGTTTCTTCACGTCTTTTACAAATCGATTTCCTTCAACAAAGCAAACCTTAACTATTGTACAGTGATTTTCCTGAGGTTTCTCTATCAAAGGTAACAAGATTTGTATCTGTTCATTTGCCCAAATAGTATACTGATTCAATCTACCATCATGCAAAGCTTCTGTATCATACTGCCAAGGTCTTCCCAAAAGAATTTGACAACAATCCATAGGCATAATGTCACATAAGACTTAAACATAATAACTTCCAATCTTGAATCTCGCAAGGCATGGTTCACTTACTAGTAACTTTTGTTCATCTTTGATCCAAGCAATATGATAGGGACTAGGATGTTTCAATCTCTACAACTGCAACTTAGAAACTAACTTTTCAGATGTCAAATCATTCAAACTACCATTGTCAATGATCACTTTGCAACATTTTCCTTCAATCTTACATCTGGTCTTGAAAAGATTTTTCCTCAAAACAGGTTCCCCATTCAATTGTTCATTCCACAAGGTTCTAAATATTATCAGGTTCTCATTTTCAAGTTCATTAGGAGGATCAATACCTTCCTCTTGAATCAAAGGCCTATCCGGTTGCAGCCATATATAACTGAAATACAATTTGCTAAGCTTGGGCTTACAGAGCCCAATTGGTGTCATCTTTCTTCTACCATCCTTTATACTTCCTACTCTAATCCTAGATCTCAAATATATGGCCACCATGACCACAAGTCGGCCTGATAGATACATTTATTACAAGATATAGGTCCTGCACCAAAGGAGAAATTAGAAACCAAACAATTAAGCAAAACAACATCCAAAAGCACCAAGATAGGTCTACATGTGATCCAAGAAGAGATCCCTAAGGCCTCAAAAAGGCTTGATATCACAAAATCCTCACAGAAGCAACCATACGTTACTTGATATGTTAGTCATGCTTTGAGCAAAGGGAAGGATAACTTCTTTTTGGCAAGATCAAATGAAGTTTCGTGAGCACAGGAGAATGATCTACGATAGGTCCTCATTAAGATCCCAACTGCACGAAAAGAAAGAACACAAATAGCAAGGGCAATTCCATGAACAACACACAGGAACAATAAACAAGAAATATTTATTTGGTTGATGCAAGATTGCCAAAGAACCCAAGATGCTGCAACATCAATGTGATAGACATGATAAGCAAGGTCCAAGACTATTACCTAGCTGAACCAAAAACAATTAACAGGGAAATCTATAGATTTAAAATAGAGACCATCTAAAGAATCTAAACAAGTAAAAATTTCGTTTAGAAATATCATAAGCATGAAAATGGCATTGAAAATATTTGATCAAAAGCCCAAATAACAGTTAAATATAAAATGCTATTTTCTAAACTTGTAAATAGTAAGCTTGTGTGAAAAAAAGTAGGTTGAAACTATACAAGTGGAGGAGAGTTGTTAATCATTAATCGTAATAAACTAGGCAAAAACCACTGAAAATGTTTTAAGCACAACAAAGCCGCTTCAAAACTGAATATGTTAATGATGATTTGGGCCATGTAAAATAAGTTCAAAAACCAAAAGTTTCGTACCTAGATATCAAATCAAAAGGACTGGTTGATTGATTACACCTATTTGGGCGTATCTCCAAAGAGATTTAAAACTAAGTTAATTTGCAAAAAGATTTGAAGCTATTGAAGTTTTGTGCATCTCACTAGAACATTAACAACTTTTTGAATAGAGGAGAGAGGGCCTTTGGCAATATCATGAAGAACAAGGGTAGAATTTTTATGTTTGGGTTTTCGCTAGACATTTTCGCTTTGAGAAAAGCATAAAGTTCTAGCATTGGTCACTTTGAGCGGCTAAAATGCTTGGAGATAACCAACAGTGCAATTTTGCATTTCTCAGCAGCTTCAAAAAATATGGGGAGGAAAATTTTCAGCTATTGGAAAGCTTTGAGGATCCTAGGGTTTTGGAAGACCCATGTCGTTCGAACTCCTTTACAGGATTAGGGATTGTGCCTCCGATTTGAAATGGATTGTAGTGAGATTGCATGACGATAAAAAAAAATAATAAACAATCGATTTAAAACTGCTAATAAACACATGAACCCATATTGCAGGTATGGATCAAAACGCACCGTTATGTTGGCAACAAGTTGTTCGGATCGTGAATGGTTTGCTACGGCCTCTCTATGGTTCATTGCATTAAGCTCCAAAAACTAGACAAGGGTTCACTGTCTCTAGTTCGATACAAACAAGCGCCTAAAATTTCAACAATGACCAAAATTGAGCGCCAATATTTGCATCAGAACCGAAATTTTTATGAATTATGAAAAAGTTAAATGAGAATTGGAATTGCCAAAATCCAATTCCACCTCCTGAGGCGGAATATCAAATTCTCTATTGGGTCCAAAAAGGGAATACAAATTCCAATTCTCAATTACGATTTTGTGCACCCAAACTGAGAATTAGAAATTTTAGGAATTTGACGATCCCTATTCTAGTTCAATTCCCACAAACAAACGAGCCCTACTTGAGTAGAAATTGCATTTGAAAAATATGACCAAAAAAATTGTAGAAATATTCAAAAAACAACAGCTCGGTTGGAGCTGAAAAATGCAGGCTTGGAAACCCATGGAACTCACAGAAAATAAGCCTACATCGACGACCAATCTTGTAGAAAATTGCAAGCAAGAATCATGAAAGCTCTTTTCGTGAAAATAAAATGATACTTGCATAGCGAAAATGCCGAAACGTCAAACACAGGTTGTGATACACCAAAATATGGGCTTGTAATTGCGGCTTGAAAAAGACAATAGCAGCCTCTAAAGGGGGAAAAAACCAAAAAATGCCATGAATGGGTATTGTAGGAAGAAACGTAGGCGTTGAACATAGAAAATAATCTAGCCCGTATACAGAGGAAAACAAGACACATGACAAGAGAACCCACTTCATGCGTGAGCTATAAAATGCAGAACACAATAGTTACATGTTAGAAAATGCCCAAAACATGGATGCGCAGGCCTGAAGGAAAACTAATTGAATATAGACAAAAATGGCTGTTAAAACAACGTGGTCTATAGATAAACCCTAAGCATTTGCAGACAAAAAAATGAGTAAAAAAAACCCTCAAAGATTGCATGAGACCAAACTCTTGATACTTAAATGACCTTCATAAATTTTGTTATAAAAACTCACTATAAATTAAGAGGCCACAAATTTGTCTTCTAAAAAATTTGCCAAATCTTATAGAACCCCATTGACTTGCAGTGTTACCATGGTATGGTAAATCGATGCTATTGATATCATATTAAACAAGGGAGACAAAGGCTTCTTATATAGATTTACAGAGACGATGTTTCGAAATGAAAAATTCGTGAACTAATGATAGAAAAGAAACTTCCTAAACAAACTAAGACAACTAATATGCCCATTAAAGAAACATTACAATATTTTAATAAAGCTTTATGCAAGTCATTTGATTAACTTAGAATATGGTATTTGTGTCGGCATGCCATGTTTGATGATATTGGGAAGGTCTCAATCATATATGATAACATGATGCTTATAGGTACCTGACTCCATTGGTTTCCGGTGCTTAAATGACTATAATGCAAGCTACACCTTCTGAGTTGCTTCCGTTTTGAATTCTTCATATGATATGGTTGTTTCAGATCATCAATAATTGTCCTAGCAATTGCATGTGCATTTTTTCAATTAATCCTATTGGTACCATGCAATTTTTCATCTCCCTGCTAAACTTGCCACTAAAAGCTTCCTTGATCGTGTTCATTCCTTACTACTTTTCTGACCAATAAGACAACATAGGCTTAAATATTTTTCAACTCTCACCTGTGATTAGTGGTGCAGGTTTATTGCCATTCAAATTAATTGCTGCAACACTTTACTCATTGACCTCATAGGCAATTAGAACATGCTGCATGTCCTCTTCTTATTTGTTTGAGTACTCCTACACCTTACGCTACCAAGTGCCCACAAGAATCAGCGGCCTATATTGATTGCTTCAAGATCAAAAAATTGAGGGTGAAAAGAGGAAAGAATATGTAAAGGCAATTGAAACCTATATTGATTGCTTAATGTGGAAGAAACCTACGTTTTCTTCTTAGGGTTTATTAACAATATCAGTCAGTGAACTTTCAGACAACTTTGGAAGTAATGACAAGCACAGAGCTGAGAAGAAATGACAAATTTTCTGCACTCGTGTTTAGCAAAGTGGAGGTCTGAAATGTGGAATAACAGTATTGCTCAGTGCAGAGGTGGATCTGAGGTATAGAAGACTAATGGGTCAAAATGACACTTATCTAATTTGCATGCTGGAACTTTTGTCATTTTGCTTATGCCAGTGAGTATCAAACACGTAGCTATGTACACTTCACTTGAACATTCACCAGCTTGACATCACAGTGTTGATGTGATATTCAACTACAACATGCATAATCAAATACTCAATACTTTAGAGTAAAACATTATTATTCAATTCTCTCTTGATATAAGGTTATCTCTCATGCTAAGCTTGCAAATTAAAATCATGAAATGACTTTGAGGTTCCTTCTATTGCAGTACCCTTAGTTAAAATAATGTGTTTTGTTGGTAATCAATTGGGGACTTACGCTATTCATTCAATGGATATCAACCACTTTCACTTCTAAAGATTTGGCTTTGCAATGTGCAACGGAAATATAATTGTTTGACTTCCAACTTCCACTTCAACTTCTGGTTCAACTTCAACTTTAATTTACTTCTACTTCTACTTCTAACTATGGATGCAAGGAATCATAGATGACTTGGACTCTATGATGCAGGAGCATCCAGAGGTATAAGGGCAATCCTGTGTCACCCAAAAAATGTACTTAGACTTAGTTTCTATTTTATGTCTTTGCATTTTTGGATACCCATTTGGCTCAAATAAAGGTTCCAACTCTCATAGTTCAACTATCAGTGCATTTAAAAATCCCGAAAAAATAGGAGCATGCAATTTGACCATCATTTTGGTGACCTAGAAGGTGTGACTTGGCCAGATGAATGTAATCGAGATTTAGAGCATTCCAGAAAAAGAATCAGGTCAAAAGGCCCCACGGTTTGAAAGTTATTGCAGTTTTTCGGGTTTTGGAGACCCCCTAAGAATGCTTCAAAGTCAGGTTTGGGGCATTAAATGACCTCGAAAAGGGTCGAAAAATGGGGGACGAGCGAAGCTGTCCATAGGGCTATAGAGCGCTTCGAGAGCTTTCCGAAAATGTAAACGGTTCGTCAATCGGAGTTACGGTTCAAAAGTTATGCCTCCCGGAAGTTCGGCTACCGTTTCTGGATTCTTCTAGAATTGCACCGACTTCTAACGCAGCTTTCGGAACCTTCTATTTTGTCGGTGGATGCCTACTAGCACTTTCTAGAATGTACTCCTAATCCTTAACCCTCCGGGGTCTATTTAAGGAGATTTCTGACATTGTAAAAGGCAGTTCGGATTGGAGCTTGAGAGGAGGTGCTAAAAGGAGAAATATTCTCCAGATTTATGCTATTGTAAGCCCGCAGGGCATGTTTTGAGTTTATTTTCTCTGCACTATTTGTACCAGCTTATTTTCCCAGTTAATATAATTCCCCCTTTCTTTTGTGTCTATTCTGGTTGTTTGGTTGTGTCCCCATCAAGTGGTATCAGAGCCGATTTTCCTGAGTGTGTAGACAGAGCGCCGACTGTGAGGCAGTTTGCACCAGGACTGTGTGGTTGTGGGTTTGAGTTAGAAGATGCCTCCACGAAGAGAGCGTGGTGGAAGGGCCAGAGCTGTTGATCCTGAGGAGGTTAGAGCCCTCCAGAGACAGGTACAAGCATTGCAAGAGGAGCTTCGTAGAGGAGCAAATATTGCCTCAGATGATAATAGTGAGGATGACAATGAAGAGGAAGTAATGGAAGTTGACGGGGAAGTTCTGAATCCTGTAGAGGAAAGGCTTTTTAGGGCCATTTCTAGGTTTGGGAAAAGACCTACAATTGAAGTGGGTATATTTTTGGGAAATTTGAAACCAGATGAGTTGATCGATTGGATCAATGAACTGGACGAATACTTTGAATATGAGGATATAAGGGACCCAGATAGGGTTAAGTTTGCAAAGGCCAAACTAAAAGGCCATGCCAAAATCTGGTGGCAAGAGATTCAACTGGAAAGACTTAGAAGAGGAAAGGAGAAGATCACAAGATGGGATCGCATGGTGGACAAATTGAAGAAGCAGTTCATTCCTGTGGACTACGAGCTTGATCTGTTTAAGAAGATGCATGGGTTAAAGCAAGCAGGAAGGTCAGTCCAAGAATATACAGAGGAGTTTTACCGACTCCTGATTAGAGCGGGGCATGCAGAAGCAAATAAGGAGAAGGTTGCTCATTATATCAGTGGGTTACGACCTAGCATCCAGGAGGAATTAAGTCTGGTAAGAATGACCAGCGTTGAAGAAGCATACCAGTTTGCCCTACGAGTTGAAGAGAAGCTGAGTAAAAGGTTTGAAGGAAGACAAAGAGGGCGCGGTCAAGGAGGAAGGGGAAGCGGTAGATCATCTGGAGGCCGCAATGAAACTCAAAAGAAAAATGAAGATGAGGGTACTAGCAGGAACCAGAGGAATGAGGGTTTCAACCGCTCCCGTGATCAAGACTTTGGAAATCAAAGAGGAAGAGGTAGAGGACGTGGGCAAGGAAGAGGAGGCTTCCGTGGTACCTGTTTCCATTGCAATGAAGAAGGTCATCGTGCCTTTGAATGCCCTCAACGACAAGAAAGGACAGATAGGAGAGCTGAGGGCCAAGCTAGGGTTGCTCATGTGGATGAAGATGCACAATCATCACATTCAGAGGATGCAGAAAGAGGAGAGACCTTAGTAAATGAAAGAGTCCTACTAAGTGGTGAAAATGAACCAGGGCAACGGAGGAGTTTGTTCCGTACCAGATGCAAGTGTGAGGATAAATGTTGTGATGTGATCATTGATGGTGGTAGCACTGATAACCTGGTATCAGAAGAGATGGTCTCTAAGCTAAAGCTCAAGAGGGAGAAACATCCCCAGCCCTATCGGATTTCTTGGGTAAAAGATGATCATAAGGTCCTGGTAAGTGAACAATGTTTAGTAAAATTCAAAATTGGGAGTTACCATGATGAAGTTCTCTGTGATGTTATTTCGATGGATGTTTGCCATCTATTGTTGGGTAGACCATGGCAGTTTGATAGACATGCAATACATGATGGACATGCAAACACATACTCTCTGACAAAGGATGGAGTTCGCCACAAATTGAAGCCCATGAAAAAGGAAGGTGAAAAGGTATGTAGCAGTGCTAGGATTTGTCTTGTTGATGGAAGGAAGTTTTTAGATGGCATGAAACATCAGCGTATGTGCTATGCTTTGATTCCTAGGAAAGATAAAGAAGGTAGTAGTGAAATACCATTTGAAGTTTCAGATTTACTAGGGGAATTTGGAGATATTATCTCTGATAATGTTCCAGATGGATTGCCACCAGTAAGGCAAATCAGTCATCAGATAGATCTGATTCCAGGAGCTAGTTTGCCTAACAAGGCTGCTCACAGGATGACTCCTACTGAAATAGAGGAGCTAAATAGACAGGTTCAGGAGCTGTTGAGGAAGGGCTTGATTCGAGAGAGCCTGAGTCCATGTGCAGTACCTGCAGTACTTGCACCAAAGAAGGATGGAGAGTGGAGGATGTGTACAGATTCTCGAGCTATAAATAGGATAACCATCAAGTACCGATTTCCTTTACCAAGGATGGATGATCTTATGGACTGCTTGAGTGGAGCTCAGTACTTCACAAAGATAGATCTGAAGAGTGGCTATCATCAAATACGGATTCGTGAAGGAGATGAGTGGAAAACAGCCTTCAAGACCAAGGAGGGTCTTTATGAGTGGTTAGTCATGCCCTTTGGATTGACAAACGCCCCAAGCACCTTCATGCGGCTCATGAATGAGGTACTTAAGAAGTTCTTGGGAAAATTTGTTATTGTCTATTTGGATGATATTTTAATTTTCAGCAAGACTTTGGAAGAACATTTACTGCATATTCGTAGTGTCTTTGAAAGGCTAAGGGAAGAGAAATTGTTAATTAATCTAAAGAAGTGTGTCTTTGCAAAAAGGGAGTTAGTCTATTTGGGATTTGTTATATCACCTGAAGGTCTCAAAATGGATCCAGAGAAGGTAAAAGCCATCTTGGAATGGCCTACTCCAAGGTCTGCTACTGAGGTAAGATCATTTCATGGTCTGGTTAGTTTTTACAGGAAGTTTATTAAGAATTTCAGTGGCATATGTGCACCCCTAACTGATACAATAAGAGGGGATAGAAAAGAGTTCAAATGGACTGCAGTAGCTGCGAGAAGTTTTGAATTGCTGAAGAAGAAGGTGACTGAACAGCCTATGTTGGCACTTCCAGATTTCAGAAAAGTATTCCAGGTGGACTGTGATGCTAGTGGTAGCGCTATTGGGGCTGTATTAAGCCAAGAAGGTAAGCCTATTGCATATTTTAGTGAAAAATTGAATGATGCAAAGAAGAAGTATTCTGTTTATGATCAAGAGTTCTATGCAATAGTTCAGGCCTTAAAGAAATGGAGGCATTATTTATTGCCAAAGGAATTTGTTTTGTATACTGATCATCAGGCATTACAGTACCTAAATAGCCAAGGTAAGTTGAATCAGAGACATATGAAGTGGGTAGAATTCTTGCAGAGTTATACATTTGTGTTAAAGCATAGAAGTGGAAAATCTAACAGGGTTGCAGATGCATTAAGTAGGAGACAGTTGTTGCTTACAACAATGCAGGTTGAAGTAGTTGGGTTTGATGAACTCAAGAATTTGTACCCTGAGGATCCTGATTTTGCTGAAGCATAGAAAGCTTGTAAAGAACCTATTGCTGTAGATAGAACCAAGTGGTTAGACTATTTGATTCAGGATGGCATGTTGTTCAAAGGTAGTCAATTGTGCATTCCAAAGAGTTCCATGAGGGAAAATCTGATTAAGGAGAAACACAGTGGAGGGATGGCAGGACATTTTGGTCGGGATAAGACCATTGCCATTCTTAGAGAACATTATTTTTGGCCTCAAATTACACAGGATGTGAAGAAGTTTGTACAAAGTTGCCAGGTTTGTCAAGTTGCCAAGGGGTTTAGTCAAAATACTGGCCTATATCAGCCATTGCCTGTTCCATCAAGGCCATGGGAGGACATAAGTATGGATTTTGTTCTTGGATTGCCAAGGACACAAAGGGGTAATGACTCAGTATTCGTGGCGGTTGATAGGTTCTCCAAAATGGCACATTTCATTCCATGCCACAAAACTCATGATGCTGTCCATATTGCAGACTTGTTTTTCAAAGAGGTGGTAAGACTACATGGTCTTCCAAGGAGTATAGTTTCTGACAGAGAGACTAAATTTGTGGGATATTTCTGGAGGACATTGTGGAAGAAGTTGAGAACAGACTTGAAATTCAGTTCCACGCATCACCCACAGACTGATGGCCAAACAGAAGTGGTAAATAGAAGTCTGGGCAATTTGCTGAGATGTTTAGTTGGAGATAAGCCCAAGGGATGGGATTTGATTCTACCACAGGCAGAGTTTGCTTATAATAACTCTGTAAATAGGAGTACTGGAAAATCACCATTTCAAATTGTATATGGAAATAGCCCAAGGACTGCACCAGAATTGAGGAAGATAGAACAAGGGGAGAGAACAAGTGTTGAAGCTGAGGAATTTGCTGAACACATCAAGCGTCTACATGAGGAGGTTCAAGCACACATTATCAAGATGAATCAAGAGTATAAAGCTAGGGCTGATCAAAGGAGAAGACATAAGGAATTCCAAGTAGGGGATCTTGTCATGGTGCACTTACGAAAAGAAAGATTTCCAGTTGGTACCTACAACAAGCTGAAAATGAAGAAATTTGGCCCCTGCAAAATTTTGAAGAAACATAACTCAGGAAATGCATATGAGGTGGAGCTGCCAGATGGTATTCACATTTCTCCCATTTTCAACATTGCAGATTTGACAGAGTATCATGATGATGGTGCAGATGAGGAGCTGGTTTTAGAGCCGTGTCCAATTCCTGCTTCTAAGAAGGAGGAGATAGAAGACATTCTAGATCATCGTGTGGGTAGGAGCACCAGAAACAGGCAGTATGAAGAGTATTTGGTCAAATGGAAAGGACGACCGATCGAAGACTCAACTTGGATTTCAGCAGCTGAGGTTTCCCATTTGGGATTTCCTCTACCATCCATAAAGTGACAGGGTCACTTTTCAATCTACCCTGGGTGTCTGATGCAGGAGCATCCAGAGGTATAAGGGCAATCCTGTGTCACCCAAAAAATGTACTTAGACTTAGTTTCTATTTTATGTCTTTGCATTTTTGGATACCCATTTGGCTCAAATAAAGGTTCCAACTCTCATAGTTCAACTATCAGTGCATTTAAAAATCCCGAAAAAATAGGAGCATGCAATTTGACTATCATTTTGGTGACCTAGAAGGTGTGACTTGGCCAGATGAATGTAATCGAGATTTAGAGCATTCCAGAAAAAGAATCAGGTCAAAAGGCCCCACGGTTTGAAAGTTATTGCAATTTTTCGGGTTTTGGAGACCCCCTAAGAATGTTTCAAAGTCAGGTTTGGGGCATTAAATGACCTCGAAAAGGGTCAAAAAATGGGGGACGAGTGAAGCTGTCCATAGGGCTATAGAGCGCTTCGAGAGCTTTCCGAAAATGTAAACGGTTCGTCAATCGGAGTTACGGTTCAAAAGTTATGCCTCCCGGAAGTTCGGCTACCGTTTCTGGATTCTTCTAGAATTGCACCGACTTCTAACGCAGCTTTCGGAACCTTCTATTTTGTCGGTGGATGCCTACTAGCACTTTCTAGAATGTACTCCTAATCCTTAACCCTCCGGGGTCTATTTAAGGAGATTTCTGACATTGTAAAAGGCAGTTCGGATTGGAGCTTGAGAGGAGGTGCTAAAAGGAGAAATATTCTCCAGATTTATGCTATTGTAAGCCCGCAGGGCATGTTTTGAGTTTATTTTCTCTGCACTATTTGTACCAGCTTATTTTCCCAGTTAATATAATTCCCCCTTTCTTTTGTGTCTATTCTGGTTGTTTGGTTGTGTCCCCATCACTCTACTAGATGTAGCTTTATGAATGACTCCACCCGCCTAGAGCAAGCTTTTAAGGAACACTCAAATAGTTTTTGCATTGACATCTTTTCTTCAATCCTATCAAATGGATGCAAACTCAAGATATAATATTAATTAAAGTTAAGTGCTTTTGATCATCAGCTTACCATACGCGATACTCCTACCATCAACAAGAGGCTAGTGTCCCAGATTTGTTTGAGTCAAACAAGTAAGCAACCCCAATTACTTTCATTCAACTAAACTAGTTCAACATGAAATGAAATCTACTCCAAGTGAGAATTGAGAAAATCATGCAACACTTCAAAGCAACATTAAGTAATTTACAGTGTTACCCCAGCGCGGGGGGACGTCGGGACGAGTTTCGGGTGCGGGAAAAAAAAAGCCTCAATTTGGGGACGGCGAGGGTGTGGCGGTGGGGGAGCGGAGGGGGGGTGGGGGGGTAGGGGAGGAGGGGGAGTGGAGGGAGGGGGTTGCATAGTATATATATAATATATATGACTTTAAATGCTAATTATGAAATGATACTTCAATATATTATATAACATTAACATACCAAATATAGTTGAATACAATGAAAAGAGAAAATTGAAATGTGATTCACAAACCATAAGTTCAAACTTGAAACTTGAAACTTCATAACCATTACTAATGACCATTTAACAAATCAACTTAGTTCAAGATGCAAGATTCAAAATTCATTCTTCAAATATGATTCTATGAATATCATATATCATAAAGATGCTTATGATGACAATGAGCCGAATAGCATGAAACAATGAAATAATAATAATGTATCATAGCCATATCAAAGTGAGTACCCATGAAGCACCCTGCAAGCACTCGGGAAGCACCCAGGAAGCACCCCGCGAGCACCCAGGAAGCACCCTGCAAGCACTCGAGAAGCACTTAGGAAGCACCTCGCGAGCACCCAGGAAGCACCTGTGCACCCAAGCACCCTGGAAGCACCCAAGCACTGCGTCCCCCCTGGGTGCTTGACCGGTGCGGCAGCAGAAAAACTCCCGGCGAGGGTACTTGGGTGCGTGACGCACCCGCACCGGGTGCGCCGGGGTTTTGACTGGTAATTTACTATGAAGAGCCAAACATGAATTATGATTTACTTTGATAGCATCATAGCGACAATTTGATCAAGTCTCCCCCTTAGCTAGCCTACTCTACTCTCCTAAACTTCTCCAATCTAATCTAATGCTAATCTCCCAATCTAATGAATAATAAATGAGAAGGCCTTGGCCTTTTATAGTTGTTCCATTACAATGAAGGGCCAAGATTGATCCCCACAAACCCTAATTAGGGTTGCCAAATCTACAGTTAATTACACGAGGGCACCAAATCACGGGCCAATAAGAAAATTGCAATGTTCAATGTTTTTCAACCAATTAGAAAATAGGACACTTGGCATGATTGGATTGACTGTGCTTGAATCTGGAATTTTCTTATAGGAGGAGACAATTTAGTGCCATCTCATCGTCCTCATCCTATAGATCAAATTAGAAGCAGATGCTTGAAGTCTTGGCTTATGGGATGTGTTTGTTAAAACTGTAAATATTTCTTGCTTGATTGTAAGAAAGTAACACTCAACATGCCAAACTTTGATTAACTCTTCTGAAACTTTTGGCTCTTGGAGAATGATCGTGATGGTCCATCTCAAATTGCTTGAACTTCTAATCTCTTCCCCATCCTCTGAAATCTTTTATCAGGGCCTAACTTGAATTTCCATGTTATCTTGTAAACTTGATGTAATCTTTGATTGCATTGGTATTCTTGAGTTTGATTGCACTTGATTGCTCTTGAGGATGCCTTCATGCAATTGGATTTGTCACGTGAACTTGATCTTGATTTTTGAATGTCTTTGAGGATCTGAATTTTTCTTCTCACTTGCAACTTCAAGCTTGGACTTGAAGTCTCCATCTCCCAGCTTCTCCTTACTGAATGATCACCTTGAAAACAAAAGATAAGAAAGGTATGAAACTTTGTAAAGTTAATGAGTATGACAGAAAGAAGCAATCTGAAAGCTCTCATGACATAATGTGTTAACCTCAAAATGAAATAGAAATCTCCTCATTTACAATCAAACTTTTCCGAATTTGAAGATCCTTTCCGTATGTTCTAAAATGCAATAAAATCATATAGTAATCTGGAAATAAGCAGATTTTCCAATATACCATGTTCATGTTTTGAACCAGAATACAAGAACGCAATATGCAGAAATATAATAATAGAAGACACACTCGATTATCCTGGTAAAACCTTCCTACTCCTCCTCGAGGGAAAAACCCAGCCATGCCAAAAATGATACTTTTATCCAGATTTCAAATCAAATACAAGAGAATTCCTTCCTTATCATTGCAGGGGTCTCACAGTCAATCAAGAAGCCTTACTGCAAAAGTCTTAGAGTCTCTCAATAACAAAACTGCTTACAGAACATGTGAATCACATCCACAACAACCGATCATCCAATGATTGTGCATATACTCTACAATAAACAAAAAATATATATCTGCAATAGTCAATCAGAATGTGAAGATGCTCACAGCAGGCAAGCAATCAGGCAGCTCCCAAAAAGAGCATGCACTCAAGCGCTCAGTTCCCGATAACCAACTAGCTAGAAAGCTAACTCAGCATCAACACCGAAAATCTGACAATCTTTTTAACTGTTGTGAGGTTCTCACACCATCGCCCCAAAACTTTGGGGACCCCCTTTTTTTAATCGCTTTGGCAAATTTTTGGATTGTCCAACAATTTTTGATATGATTTTTTGAGATTTTTAAAGCCATGGACACCTTCAAGCCAGATGGGGAGAGGGCTAGGTTTATTTTCACCCGGTTTCGCTTGATTTTCCAAAACAACCAATTTCATCCTTAGGCCGAACAAAATTTTCAAAAAAGCAACACTTGGCAGGATAAATTTGTAAATTTGTACTTAGACAATTCCTTTTGAAAATTTGGGTATAATTATATAAATTTAGATAATTTTCAAAAAGTGAAATTTTGTTAGATTTGAGTTTTGGAAAATCTTAAAAATTTCTTTGGTGAAAAGATTAGTTTTGGTGATGATGAAATCAAACTGTAAAATTGATTTTAGACTCTAGAAATAATTTTATTTTTGTCAATTTTTTAAAAAATGGCTTAGCAAAATCGATTTCAATTGAATTGCTCAAAATTGTCTCTAATGGATTAAAATTGCTTTGAAAACTTTTTGCCATTTAATGAAATTGGTAATTTAATGTTGAAAAATGGCTTTTGGTTAGCCAAAATCCGATTTTAATGACATTAATTACTAAATCCTCATTAAATGGAAGTATTTAACATCTCCAAGGCATTATTTAATTTCTTTTTGCAATTTGGATCTAATTGGCAATTTAAAAAAAACAATTTTTATTTTGGCAAAGTTAATATTTAGTTAAGTATTTAATTGTGGGCCATAATTTTGCATTAATTATTGTTTTTCTTGCTCCTAGGGTCCAAGTTGGCCAGCTTGGAGGGAGTAGGAAAGTTGGGTATAAGAGGAAACTATTTCGTCTTCTCTCCTCACTTCTCATCTTCTCCTCTTTGGCGTTTGGTGATTTTTGGCAAGGGCAGTCTTCTCTTGTTGTGGGTGAATTTTGTCTTGGAGCAGCTCTCCATTTTTGAGCGATTTTTCTTGCAAGTGTAGATTTCTCCTTCATAAGCGATTTTCCTAGGGCAGATTGGCTCTTTCTTTTGGGCGATTTTTTGTTGGAAGACAGATTTTCATGGTGTTAGGCGATTTTTTTTGCAAATTCTGATTTTTGTTGAAGGAGCTGCGATTTCTGCCCTAAATTGGGCGATTTTGTTTGGGAAATTATTGAGATCAAAGGTCTGAATTCTTGTGGATAAATGGTAGATAGTTTCAAGTGTTTAAATTTTTGATTTGTAATAGGGTTTGAAATTCTCAAGGTCTGAACCTAAATTCCAAAAGAGTCAAGATCCGGCTATTGGTGGAGGTGACTTTTAATCATTTAGAGTTGAAAGGGGTCCTTAAGTTGATTTTCTTCTTTCGTTCTAGTCTAAGGATTGCCTCCCTTGGTTCTGCTAGTCTAATTGTCCACCACTCTACCATCCCATAATAGGGCGACGAGATGGAGGATGTTAGTACAAGCAAGAATCCTAAGGGGACAAACACTAAGAAAGACGAAGAGGATATGATGCCCAAAACACCTTTCTTCTCGAAAATGAAGGGAATAACCGACACTGATATTGGTACAGTAGACATGATACGGGTAAAGGACGGACTAAAGGAAGGACAATCCCCTTGGCAAAGAAGATATACAGAAGCCAGTTGCACAACACAGTCTAAGCGTCAATACTTCCATTTCAACCATGATGAGTGACATTGGGATGGTGCTTGATTTTGAAGACATCAGAGAAGAGGATATCAATGAGACAAAACTCGGATCGAGATTGGTTGAGCTAGGAAAGGTTGCTATCAAGAAGAAACATTTGAACATCCTTTCCTCCCTAAATGCTTTCATTGGATTCGCAAAGGAATATGAGAAAGATCATGAGAAGACACTACAAGCAGCAAGTAGCATGGTGAAATCAACTGAACTCAAGATGAAGCACACACCTTGTCCTCCTATAGCGGAAGTCAATGAAAGGCTAGCTAGGTTCATCGCCTTAGCTAAAAGAACAAAAGAAAAGGGAAGAGTCATATTAGAAGATAATTTAATGTAAGCCCAAGTGGCAATTTCTCTTTCTTCTAGAATAAGATAAGTGTTTATTTCTAATTGGTTGCCATTTTGTTGCCTTCTCATTGGCTGCCACTTTTACACTTTTTTCATTGGTCCATTGACGAGGTGGCATCTTCTCATTGGCTGATGGGGTGGCAACCCTAATTGTGGTTTCTAGGATTTAATCTAGATCGTCGATTTTGCCATTGATCTCTATCGTTGGTTGTAATTTTGGCATCTATAAAAGGCCATTTGCTCTCATTTGTAAGGGTCAGAGAAAATTGTTGCATAAGATAATGCCAAAATTGCTTTCTTTCTCATTGTTGTGACTTACATGGTGATTAAGAGCCTTTAGTATTATTGCATGGTTTCTACTTCCAAATAGTTAGAGTAACATTTGTGAGAGAGTTATGTTGGAGGATTGTTGCCAAAATACTATCAAAATTGTTCTCTATTCATTGTTGTGACTTGCATGGTGGATATACATGATCATTTTGGTGTATTGCATGGCTCTTCTCATCTCTCAAATTAAAGTAGGATTTCATTTCATGTTGTTAGAGTAGAAGTACATGGCTAATTGTGTGGTGATGTTAGTGAATGTTTGATAGGGATCAATACTAGACCACTAGCATCCTAGCGGCTTGTTAGTTTATTTTTCCTTTGAATCATTGCATCTGTGAAGGTGGGGCTGCTGGTTAGCTTTCATTAGATTTGATCCTCGTTCATTTGCTAACCTTTCCATTCATAGGAGTAGGAGTAGAATAGTGAGTAGTTGGGTAGTCAAATTTCACTCTAAGAAAGTTAAGAAGGTAGAAGTCATTAGAACCATTATTGCCTCCTCCTCATGCAATCAACATTATCGAGCGCTACATCCTCCACCATCACCGTCACCATCAACATCACCTGACACTCATACAAAATCATCACCATCTCATGAAAAGCCCAAGTCATCATCGAATAAATAGCATAAGGCCGCCTATGTGATTACCAGCAAATCACATCGATAAAATTGAGCGAGTATCCACAAGTGTAAGGAACATTGGAGTTATTCTCATATCCCATGAGCAATAACTTTTCAAGAGAGGAATTGTATGTTTGATACTTCGTATCAGATATCCAATTACTAATATGTTATGTGGTGGTACAAAAACTCAAATCAACAGTAACCAAGCCGGTGAAAGTCGATAGGCAATGTATCTGTGAGAAGCTTTTCATCTGCTGTCATACCAACTGCCTTTCTCTTGCCATGTGCGAGTAATGATAAGGCATTCTGGAAATTGAAGAGGCACTGACAGTGACACCAAGCCTCACCCTTTTTACACATAATGGAAAATATAAATGCAATCGCACATTAAGTAAAACAGCTACAGCTGGAACATTCAATGACAACTACAGCTGGCTATTGTGCAACACAGAAGTCTTCAACATGCAGCTAACCATAATGCCATATCATCTATGATATGCCAGGACAGCACACACAAGGCACTACGTGTGATGGTTTGCTGCGGAATAAGGAAGCTTGATAAATAACTCTCTCACAACCATAAAACTTCAACACTCCCTCTTAGAAAGAGACAGATCATTTATTCCATAGTGTGTCTTATCTTGACAAACACAAGGGAGCTGAAACCACCAAAATATATCAATAATAAAATCTCATCACAGATTTTCTCAATATAAATTGTTATCTCAGTATAACAACATTCACCATAGCTACTCCTAGAGGGTGAATTAGAAAAACAAAAAATAATAAAGTCATGGAATCACACATGATTTCCACCATGGCTACTTCTAGAGGGTGGATCCCCCATCTCCCATAGGGTGGAACAAGGGATTTCACCTCAAACTTCTCTTGCAGTGAAGAACTCGTTAACAAGGGATTTTGCTTTGAACTTCTCTTGCAGAGATTAACTCATTTATGAGGGATTTCACCTCGAAATTCTCTGTGAGAATAATTTATTAACAAGGGATTTCACCTCGATCTTGTCTCATAAAAAATAACTCATTAACAAGGAATTGCACCTTGAACTTCTCTCACAAAGAAGAACTCATTGACAAGGGATTGCACCTAGAACTTCTCTTTCATAGAGAAGAACTCATTGAAGCACAAGCTCGGGTAGATGGTTTGCTAGTTAGAGTTCTCTCTTTCTGGTTAGGCTTGCCTCAGGCCCCTCCCGGGACCTATAGAAATTGATTGCCCTATATTGAAAGGGGGGGCAGATCAAACAACTAATAAAAGAAGAGGAAAAGGATCATTGAATGTGAAGACTCCTTTGCAGCCAAGACTCCCTCTTGTTAGGAGCAATATTCTCATAGCTTTGAATATCAAAAAAATGTAGAGCTGAATCCAATGTTGACCAAACAAGGAGTTATTACAGTCACACTGCTATACGAACTTGTTGATCCTTTGCAAAGGACTTGACACTCTCCCTGTACCATAGAAGCTCCCTCTAAATGTTAAAGCAAATCACAATGACAACCTGTAGCTTATCCTCTTTATTGAAGTTATGTGTTACCAAATCAATCCCATGGCTGCAAGCAGTGTCCCCATGTTCATTTCTACAGCCCACATGACTTTGCATGTAATTTCTCGTCATCCAGTCCTAGAAGCTTTTTTAGAGAGATTAGTAATAGTTCCTAGAAACGAACTATCATGAAGGAAAATATACAGATTAATGCTAAAAGTATAGACTATTTCCAATGTTATAACATGAATAATATTAATTAAATTCATGATAAATATTCAAGGATATGAAAAAATTCTCTCTTGATTGTCTTTTCATACTATGACTTCCATATCTTTTCCTGCTAACAAAAACATGGTCTCTTTCACCATATTAGCACTATAAAGGTACCCTCCAAGGTGATGTCCATGATCCATCAGGAGTGACATGCTAAGTGTTGGTAGATGATCATAGAGCATTCATTACAGCCTCTGATGCTTCTCTTGAAAATCGACTGCTATAACTGAGATAAGATCTGTTATATACTTCTGCCGCCTAAATGCTGCTAGAATAATTCTGGTTCGGGATTTTTACTGAGACCTGCTGTGATACCATGTTAATGTTTTGAACTAGAATACAAGAACCCAATATGCAGAAATATGATAACAAAAGACAACAGATTATCCTGGGAAAACCATTCTACTCGTGGGGAAAACCAAACCATGCCAAAGATGATACTCTTATTCAGATTTCAAATCAAATACAAGAGAACTCCTTCCTTATAATTGATGTCTACTCACAGTCAATCAAGAAGCCTTACTGCAAAAGTCTCTGAGTCTCTCAATAACAAAACTGCTTTCCAGACATGTGAATTTCATCCACAACAACAGATCATCCAATGATCATGCATATACTCTGCAATAAACAAAATATATATATATCTGCACTGATCGACCAGAATCTGAATATAATGTCAAGCTTCTGACAGAAGACAAGCAATTAGGCAGCTCCTGAAAAGAGCATGCACTCAATCACCCAGCTCCCAAAAACCAACTAGCTAGAAAGCTAACTCAGCATAAACTCCAAAAATCAGACAATCTTCGCAACCAAGCCAGTGAAAGTCCACATGCAATATATCTGTCAGAAGCTCTTCATCTGCCGTCATGCCAACCACCTTTCTCTTTCTGTGTGCAAGTAGTGATAAGGCATCCTGGATACTGAAGAGGCACCAATGACACCAAGACTCACCCGTTATACACATAACGGAAAATATAAATGGAGTTGCACGTTAACTTCTCAAATCACAACATGTATGAAAATATTGCATAGCGTGAGCATGACATAAAACAACTACAACTGGAACATTCAATGACAATTACAGCTGGCTACTTTAAAACACAGAAGTCTTTAACATGCAGCAAACCATAATGCCATATCATCTATGACAGTGCCAAGTCAGCACACGCAAGGTGCCATGTGTGATGCTCCACTGTGGAATAAGGAAGCCCGAATAAATAACTCTCTTGCAGCTATAAAACTTCAACACATCATGCCCATATTTTGATTCCCTTGCCACCCATTTACTTCTGATTTTTGAAGAAACTTGCCTCTTGTTTGTGATAATTGCTGCCTGTAACAAAGAATTTGCTGCCTTCAAGACATGAGAGAAATGCTGCCAAATAGGAGCATTTCATTGCCTCCTATGCAGAGAGGGAAAAACATTTGAATTGATGTTAAAACGACTTGGATGTTACCTCCCTTATATAGGCAAATCAAAGTGGGCGACCTCCAATGCAAAGCCAGCCTGACCTTATCAATAAAACTTAATCATCTAACTACCTTTTAGATCTTTAATGCCAAGCTTGAAGGAGATCAAGAAATTTGAATTGCCCCCGCTTAGTGGAAATATCTTGTGTGGAAATTCTGAGATAAGAGGAATCCCATGGGCAGAATTCCTGAGATCTTAGGAATTCCACCACACATCTTTATGCTGGCCTAGACTTGCCTCAAAAAACTCACCCCCAAATATGCCTCCCTACTAATTTGTCCCTCAAAACATACTCTTTTCTCTTTCCAAATTGCATTAAAGGGGGAAAACTCAATCATCGGCGGAGATTTAAGAGTTAGAGGAATTACAAGGGCAGAATTCCTGCGATCTCAGGAATTCTGCCACACTTTTTATGCTGGCTTTCTTCACAAAACCGTTCTGACAAGAAGGGGCTTGTCATTTGAACACTCCTTTGCTCATTATCAATAGTATGTGATCACATTCGGATTAGCACCCTATCGCACTTGCAAAGGTGGAAATATCAAGTTTGGGGAAATCTATATGGCTGGCGGAAATCCTATGATTTGAGGATCTCGGCCAACACTAGATCCATAGGTTTATTCAAAAAGAACTCACCTCCCTACTGCATTTTTCACTCAATCACTTCTCAATTCCTACCCTTCTACAAACGTGCCAACTTGCATTAAAGAGTGGATATCCAAGGCTGGGTGGAGAGTCCTCTGACACAGGAATTTCCCTGGTGGAAATCCTGATCAGAACAATTTTGCTAAGGATCCCATCGAGCACAAAATCTTCCATACCCTTGAAACCCTCAAACTTCCACACCTAAATTCACTAAAACACTAAGGCATAAAGACTTGAAAAAAAGAAGACCACTAAAATCTGCAGCTAAGGCTAAAAGAGGGATCCCCATTTGCAACTACACAGCAGGTAGGCCCACCGACAATTTCCATTTGATAACATGTGGCGAGTATCCATTTGCTCCTTTTGACATCGGCCCATATTAATCAATCATTATCTATCCTCCAACCAATGATTTTGAGACCGAGTGTCATGTAAGAAACCTTTTATTTGCCGTTGTGTCTTTGGTTTGACTATTAAACTGTGGCTAGATCTGATGGTCCACATTGGCCAACACAAGATCAATGGCCAAGGGCAGGATGGCCAAACCCAACTTCCAACGATACTATATTTTCCATTTCACTAGACAACATCTTGTGGCAGATATTTTGCCATGCAACTATCTGCCTGTTGTAACATGTTGCCAGCTGTCTGGTCCCATGCCACATGCAAATTGAAACAATGCATCTCATCCCTGCCGCTACCTCAACGTGAATTGGATGCATACGTAGTTGCTAATGTTTACTGTTGTGGCCCTGCTTAAAATAAGAGAAGATCAACTGGGTTGATTTTTTCGAGCACAAATTCTTTATGGAATTGGTTACTGGTGATTGTGGAGATAATAAAGTCACTTAAGCTGTTGGCAACTGCCTATATCAATTCTATGTACATTTAGAGAAAAAGCACACTTGCAGGCTAAAGCTAAAAGTAGGCATTTCACATAAATTTGTATGAGTCAGATCTCAGATCATGTTTCATACTGTAAGAGGAGTGTTATTGATTTAGAATGATGGTCCATTTTTCTTGTAAATGTTCAACCATCTACGTATCATCAAATCCATCTTGTTCAAGGACACAATAGATGGAGCATATGTGTGAGACAATTATGTTAAATGGAAGGACTGAAGTTTAGCGTGGCCTGTGATCTGGAAATTGATAAAGAAGCTTTATGAGATACATTTGAGCTGTAAGATTATATGGCAAGGATTTCTTTTCTTTGTTTTTATTGAGAAAATAAAAATTCATTTCCGCATGTTGTTTTGTAAGATTTAAAAATCGAAGCTAGTATGTACTATGAAGTACAAATGACAGGTTTTTGTGTGCTTATGTGAGAATTTAGAAAATTGTTTGGACAAATGCTTATGCTGAAAATCTTAACCATGAGTAGGAGGAGCTTCTAGAATAGGATTCACTTACCAGTATTATTATGCTGTTGTGTATGCTCTTATTGGTTTTATTGCCTGCATTTCTGACGCTTTAGTATTCTTTTGGATTGGAACTTTTAGCATTCTGAGCATTTTTGTGCTGTTATATATCTTTTATTGTAAGATGGTGAATACATTTTCACAATGACTTAATTATGTATTTTGGAACTTACTTTCTACTCTGTTGATGGATCTGTTTAAGTGTGTAAACATTGTGAGTGAGAAAGGTGAATCTTCTTAAGTAATTTGTTATCTATGTAGTGCATTGATTTATTCATGCTAGTGATATTCTCTTTGCCAGTTCCCTTGTTGATCCCTTAATGCAAGCCATTAGAATTTGAACTCCCTAAGCTTGATTTTTTATATTTTAGTGCAAGTATGACTCAAATTGTTTGATAGAAAACTTGTGTGAAGGAACGTAATATGTTTCATTTAGTTCCATGGATTTTAGGAAGTATTATTGTTAAATGCCTTATTGTTATTTGTATAACATAGGATAAGTGGTGATATCCAGCAGCATATATGTTAATCTCCCTGAATCTTTTTCTTTTTCCACAGGGTTTGAATTGCCTACCAAACACTCACAACCCAGGTTTTCACATGAATGGTATGGAGAAGAATGTTGTATATCGAAGCATTCAAACTGGTAGAGGAAGTGGTCATCCTAGCACAGCCACAAACATAGATATTTCGCATGAAGAAATTTTTGAGTGGTTGCATATGGCATTCAACAATATTGATAGTGCTAATGGCTTACAAGGGAATAGAGGATTTAAGAGCAGCTACTATGGCATGGGAAATCTACGAAGAAATAGAAATAGGCGATGGTAATGTTTTAGACATGGGTGATTGAATCAGTTGCATTGTATCTAAGCACATCCATGTAAAGTTTAAACTGTAAATAATTGTTTTCACTTCTTGTCTGTATCTAATTCAAATGAAGGCAATCCAATAAACTTGTAACAGTAACATTAAAAGAAAGCTGTTATGGATAAATTTTTATATATCATTTTAATATTCTATTGAAGAGAATACTTAGGAACCGCAAAACCACAATCACGCTTTTTAACAGGTTCGTCTATACTTCCCTGCTTTCCATTTAGTTTCAAAAGAGTTGTATAAACCGTGGTACTAGTGTATTTAGAATTTTGTGGAATCAATACAAGTTTTCTGTATTGCAATATTTGAATGCCAAGAAACTTGCTCCAGTGCATGATTTGTTTCTGTTATTTGATATGATGAAGTATGATTCCAGATTAGTCTCAGGGAGTGTAAAGTCTAAAACTGGGACTTCAACTTACAAAATGCGAATGATACAAAGCAATACTGCTTGTTAAGCTGGCATAACATAAAAGATGGAGACTCCCAATTCAGGCCTTGATTTATTTACATAAGCAATCACTTCACTGTGAATGGGATTACTAAGTTCGCACATCACATAAATCCCGAACATTGTCAACCTAGCTATTCCCATCTTTGTAGATGAAGACAAAAGTAAAACTAAATCCTTCTGAAGTGTTAAATTTTGAAAAGCTCTAATAATTATTTTTGGATGACTGAGAAATGCATTTTTTACTATTTTAGGGAACAAAGTATTACATCAATCTAAGTGCCTTTAGAAGAAAGCTAGAAGAGCTGGTATCAATTTCTATGCATTAACATGAAAGCATTTAGTTTTGACATATTGGATATCCCAATTTTACAGAACATTTTTTCTCATTTGGTATAAATTAGCAATAGCAATCGTACTTTAAAGACTTATTCGAATTCGGTAATGTAAGCTTCATGACATGTATTTTTCATGTTGGCAATAAATTCTATTAATTCACAACTATAAATGAGACTTTATTCAGCCACATGGTCCAAAAAGGGATAATCCTCAAAGCATTTAGGTTATTGATTAAAAATGGTTCATGAATCACTCACTTGCAAGTGAGAATTTTTTGCAGTATTTGCACTGTGCAACTAAATAAAACAGGTCATTTTTCTTAAACCCAATAGCCAAAGCCTTATTAGTCACTGTGACTTGTAATAATAGAAAAAGAACAAAAATAAAATGCAACAATAAGCTGCCACCTTATGATCCATTCTAAACAGTTTCAACTCAAATGACATTGCAAAGTACTTTGTATGAAAACCAATATTTGAACTGGTAACATGAATAAAATTAGCCAGAAGTAAATGCATGTAACGTCAAGATCACAGCCCATGGAACATCTAAATTTGATATCAGCTATGAGTTATTAACTTATTTACATTTTTCATTTTTAGAATACAATACATATAGCTTGATGAATCTTGAAAACCTTTCCTGGGCTTTTTCATTAAGACTACTTTTGGTTTAGGTGTCATTAAAATGAATTTAGCTCTATTCGATTAAACACAAGAATATGATAGATTTTTGGAACTAATTTTTTTTGTATTCCATAACCTTAAGTAAAAAGTTTTGAGAGGAGTGCACAGATTATTTGAGGGGTCAATGTATATAATTATAAAAAAATGAATCATCATAGAAGTCATAAGTGCTTTCATTAACATTGAAAAATCTTCAGGATAAATAAAATAAAGCATAGAAAAAAGTTAAAAACATCAAAGAGGAACTGAGATGATGGGGAGGAGCGTGAAATAGCAGTTTTGGATAGATGAAGAGCAGGAGTGTGAATCAGCAGTTTGAATTGACGAATTGCAGGAAGAAAAGTGTGAGAATGACTGCAGAGTGAATAAAATGATTAGGATTGAATGGATTTGTTCGGCAACTCTGCTGTGTCAAAAGTCCCTTTGGTGGCAGATTCTATTGTGGACGACTCTTTAAAAGGCAACAATCTGAAACAGGTTTAAAATGCAATTTGAATGCTCTTTCTTTGCGAGTTCTAGCTGCACTTTCGTTGGCATCTCACTGCAGCCTCTGAAGATTTCAGGCAACTAAAGCTACCCATTTGGCTTGTTGGCAAGGAGGATGGTGGCAAAGATTGTGGAATTTGCAGCGAATGATGCTGGCATAGCAACCCATGAGAGAATATTTTGTTGAAGCTTTCTGTCTTAGTGTTAGCATTATAACAATGCAGGCTTCTATATTTTACATGCGTATCAATCAGAACACATCAAATGATGTCTTTGTTTTCTTGACATTTTGCCCTTCACAATTACTCAACCTCCTTGCATCTGGCTACCTCTTTTCAAGCCATTGATTTATATTCAGATCTCCTTGTGCCATCTACACATCTCCCAACTTGCTGTTTTTGGTTACAACAGAGAGATCCTCCTCTCAAGCTTCTACAAGTCTTTTGTCCTTTCTCCCATCTGGTGTAGCAATAGCTTTCTTATCACAACCAAAATAAAAAACCTTATCACTATTCAAGCTTTCGTTGTGCATTTAGAATCAAATCCTCACATGATTGTTGAGGCATCACCCCACTTACTACCTGAGAAAAACTCTTCTATTGTTCACCGTTCTCCTACACCATATCATGAAGGTGTGAGTCATCCTTCCACTACAAGGTTAGCTTGTCCTGTCTCTGGTTAGTGGATTAAGCAGCCATATACTCAATTTGAAAGCACTTCCTACACCTGGAGGGTACCATTTCATAATCTAATGTTTGCACCTATAAGCCGTTGAAGGTTTTCAGTGTGATTTTTGAAGGGGGACTATGCGCCATATTGATCTCTACTAAAATTTGAGCATAGGTTGAATGTGACAATTTGAAGACTCTTCATCTACCATAAAAAGTCTGCCTAAAGAATTTCCAATAACTTTCAAACATGAATCAAACCTAAAATGTAGTGGCAGATTCAGAAGCCTTACTAGGAGTGGAATCCTACCAAAAGTTTCCTTGTTGGATAGAAGGTTGGATGTCAGGATTTTAGCGTTAAGTGATGCTTATTCTCCCAACTCTAAAGACAGTCTGTGTTCTTGGATGTCAGGATTTTAGCATTAAGTGAATGCTTATTCTTCCAACTCTAAAGACAGTCTGTGTTCTGCACCTTTTAACTTTACCAAATTGATTTCTTATCTATAAACCAAACACAACAATAAATAAATAGCATAAACATAGAACATGCATCCACAACATTATGACATTGGGGTATGCTCTAACCGAAAAATCACTGAGAATTTGAAGATGATGTAAACTATTATGTTTAGCACTTTATATATATATATTGGAATTTATTGTGACCATTTTTCCTTCTCCTTCGTTAAAGTGTCTTACAAGAAAAATCTACATTTTTAAAGTGGAAGTCACTCGGTTCGATATAACTTAAAAAAATGAAATGATAAGGATATATTTCTTTCAAGATTATATTTTTACCACCAATATCTAAAGGATGTAATTGGTTTCATTTAATTTGGTCAAAAGTTTATACTTAATAGTTATAAAGTGACACTAATCATAATTTTATTGGTAGAAAGGTAACACAAGTGCCAAATGTAAACATATTTCTCATATTTCTTCTCCTTTACTTTTTTTTTTCTCTATGCGCCAAACAAAAAGGTTGAGAAATGGTCAAACAACCTTATTTTAATAAAACTAAAAATAGGAAGTCAACATAATATATATTTTAATTTTAATCATTAGAAAACTTATTCAAAGTACTACAATGTGACATTTTTTGTTTTAGAATATTGACTTATTTGGCTACTGATTGAAGGGGATGATTTTACAGAATTTTGTTTTTGATTATGTGAAAATAGGTTTTGAAAGGACCCTGAAACCCTTTTACAAAATAGTGCTAAAGAAAGGTAGAAATATAGTACTGACTAAACAACATAATTAAAAATAAAACAAGCCAAAAAATAACAAAAACCCATCTAGAGAAAATGACAACAATAAAAAAGGCCAAGGCACCCATCACAGACCTGAGACAACAAAACACATTGAAAATAACCACAAACAAACAACTATCCAAGATTTTTGAGCAGCTCAGCCTCTTTTAGTTCCAGCTTGTTCATATTCTCTGATGCAATCTTCAGCTCTTTAACCTCGTAGGCCATAGAAGAATCTTTCCTCATGTAGCTAGCTCTGGCCCTTCTACTTGGTCCAAAATGATTATTTGTAGGAGCATTGTCATGAGTGAGCTGGATAATGGATCTATCCTCATTAGATTTCTCTAATTTATCAAGAAGGATCTTGACATGCTCATTATAAGCCTTCAAAGTTTTATAACTTTGATCAACAATGCCAATTAGGACGGAGTCCAAACTAGAAATAAGGGCCGAGTCAAAACTAGAAATCGTGTTTTCTAGCATTCTAATGCTGTCCTTGAGCTTGTTGAAATCCTCACTATCCTTAGCCACGCCCAAGATACTAGTGTCACCGTTAGGTGTATTGTCAACAACCCCCTAATCTCTGGCCTTGACAGTCTCCTGAACATTCACCCTACTCTTAAGGGCCCTAACCTTCAAATTGACATCTTTGAGCTCATGGAAGGAACCTTTGATAGCCTTGTAGAAATCCAACATACCATTCCTAGTAGCAAGAAAAATATCTAGGTTGCTCTCTCTATTGGAACCACTCATAATCAACATATATGGATCAATTAAGTGAATCAGGTTATTGTCGCCCTTTTCCTCAACTCTAACTATCAAATTCACCTTAGGTTTTAGAGCTACAAGCTTGATCTTCTAGAGATTATCCTTCTGCCCAATAGCATTGTCCTTAGGAATAGGGGTTTGCACCTCAGGAGAAGCTTGTGTGTGAATAAGAGGGCTACGAGTAATGTTGGAAGCAAGGGAGTCCCCATTATGTAAGGAAACTTGGCAACAAAGAATAATAACCGTTTTCGCATAACCCATAATAGATCTGAAATAAACACAGAATTAAAATCCACATGCAAGAGAATAGACAACATACCCACAAAATTGTGACACAAGATATACCCTGGGAAACCCTCATTAAGGGAAAAACCCAGCCTCCAAAAGCATCCATCACCATGTATTATTCAGCAAAAATACCATTGCCGTACAACTATGGAAGCCTTCATGGCCATAGCCACAACCGAGCAAACTATGTGAACAAGCATGAATCCACACATCCCATGCCATGCTTCCAACCTTCACAAATGCTCCCTTGGCTAACCTGTCAAGCCTTGTCTTGCTTGACTCTTGCCTTTCTCACTTTTACTCTACAACAACTACCCTTGTGGCTGCTTATATAGTAGCAAGTCCCACAAAACCACTAAGTGGTATTATATAAACCATGTGCTAAAACCATGTGCTACCTAACCCACTGACCCCACATTTAATATTGGGCATTTAATTCTTTTCCCCAATATTAAATAATTACATGAAATATTTTCACAATGTTACAATACAACTCATCAAGAATATTCCATGGGAATCTTTACATGTTGCACGTCCATCTAGGTACAACATTACATAATAAAATAAAATAATAAAATAACAATATTATGTAATGTGTGCAACACCCATTATCTCAACACATTAGCCACAATATTCATATCCTTAGGGTCTTTATGATTAGAGGGCTTCTACTTTTTACTTTTTGTACTAGACATAGGGGTAGGCTTGTTATGTTTTTTTGCCTTGAATGCCACTATCTTCTCTATCCTTATCCATGCCATCCTCTTCCTCATTATAGTCTTCATTAGAGGAATAACCCCCTTGTGAGTTTTCCACTTCTTGTTCCCTGTCTTACTAATCTTGGGGGATTTCATAGAGGACCCCTTGCCTTTACCATTAGGGTTTTTTCAAAACAATGTCCCCAGACTTCGAATCATCACTTCCCTCTTTGTTCAAAAGGTAATCTTCACTATAGGACTTTGAAACCTCCACGCCTTCCTCAGAATCAACCTTCTCAGCTATGAGATTCCCCATAGAATTGGCTTTAATGTGCTCATAAATGAGAACCATAAGCCCATTGTGAAGAGGAGGATTAATAACCTCATGGGAGCGCATGTTATTAATACTTGTGTTCAAGGAGGTGTACAAAGAGAAAGGAATGGAAATTTTCATATTATGTCTAAAATGATTAATTAAGACAAACTGATGGGTGCATATCCTAGAAAATCTTCAATCCAAAGTAACATAATACATGACAGCCCTAAGCACAAATCTCCAAATTTTCTTGAGGGATCCTAAAGATTAATAGGTCTTGCTAGGCTTAACCATTCATACATGTTCATCATCTTTAGGGAAAGCTTCCACAACTATCTTAGAGTACTTCCTATCCCTGTAGAATTTCTTGCTAGCAATAGGAATGCTCGTGACTTGGGATATCATGTCCTTTGTAACAATAATTTTCCTTCCGGGAAATGGAAACACCCCTTCATCCCAATTCTTCTACAATAATTTATTAATCTCCAGATTGCGTCCATGGAGGCGTTCCACGAATCGGGTAAGGCCACCAATGTCCAAAATATTCAACACCTTCATTCTCTTCTTCCATTTCTCACAAGTGGAAGGTTCTCTACATCTCCTTTTCCCACCCATTTCCCCACATGACCTTCTAACCTCCAAACACTTAGCTTAAAACAACCAGAATTTGTTTATTTTGTAGAGTTAACAAGGCCAAATGTAGAAAACTATCAAGGGACTGCAAAAAATGGAAAGAAACAATGAAAAAATAGATCCACAACATGTGCAGATGAAAAAGGTAATTATTGCCACCTATGTTCTTAGATAAGATAAGATAAGATAAGACAAACAACTTTCCTCATAATCATAAATCTATCACCAAATTTTGTGGGATAACCGCTTATGTGGGATAACCCTATTATTGACAAGTGACCATGAGAAGCATGTACTATTGCCATCAATGCTGATATACAAGCCATGATGCAATGTCTCTTGCCAATAATCCCTGCCTTGACATTGATAGAAACACTTAGTGAAAAATTGCTAAGTGTCCATAGCAAAATTGTTGAATTTTATAGGATCATTTGCTACAAGTGTAATAACACTATCATTTATTTCTATGTGTTCCAAATGCAATTTCGAATGTCATATAAATATGAGAAGAGAAGATATGTCTCTATATGGAAAATTATTAGTTAATCATCATTAGACAATATATTAACAATATATATAAACATAAATACATGTAACACACACGCACACACACACACACAAAAGTAGGAGAGTTTGACTAATTGATGAATAACCAATGACCATAGAATGGTTATCTCTAAGTCTATTATTCTCCTACGTATGTAACTACTATCGGGTAAGGAATTGTGATGGTGGGTCGCAAAAAACTACTACTAGTGAGCTAGGAATTGCCGCTTGTCTTGCAATCTAAATGAATAACTAGCTAATGAACTCCCCTAAAATTCTATAGAGGTGCTTTCACTCATTTTGGCTCTTATGTTTTTGGTGGATGCTACAACATTAACACTCCCTCTTAGCTATGGAGGATTGTTATAGACACATTATGCTCTCAAATATGTAGAGTTATATCATCTCAATATGATATTCTTGGAATGACGTATTTAAGGACATCAACATGTATCCATAAACTTAGATGTTATCTTTCAATATCATCTAAAGTATGATTCAACAAGAAATATCAATCACACTTATATTCTCTTGGTATGTACATTGGCATAATATTCATAACGCCTATCAAAAGAATATGTTATCCTAGAAGGATACGAGTTATTTGATTTCTGGCACACTCCAAGACAACAACTAAATGTATTCTATTAGATAATAAGTAATCAAAATGTTATGTTCTCCATCATGAAAAGTATCACGATCTCCAACAATTTGAGATAATAACTTAATGTAGTCTATCGTGATACATTTGTAATCATGATATCTGGCACTCTAGGACAACAAATTGATGTAGTCAATCATGGTAACAGGTCAAACACTTGTTAAGATTGTCACCTTATAATAGTGACCTCACAAATGCATCAATTAAAGATCATCACCTTTCATGACATAATCCACATATGTAAAATAGTAACTCTCATGATATCCACCATGAACCAAGTCAAAGGGTGAACCCACCATAGCTGCTCCTAGAGGGTGGAACAATAGTTTTCACCTCAAGCTTCTCTCTCATGAAGAATGTATTAAAATTAATTTCACCTTGAACTTCTCTCTCTCAATCTATTGATTGACCTTTTTTCTGCTCAAGGTTGCTTGTGATCAGAACATTAGACTCCCTTTGAATCGGATATCAAACTTTCTACCTCCTCGTACAAGTATCAAACTCCCTCTTTATATAGAAGGATACTCATGATATCAATAAGTATATATACACAACTATATTTGTTTCACTAATTAATGCTTCAATTAGATTTTGTTGGTTTTACAAATTTATTTCTCATCCTTTTTCTTTCCATCATCTGATCTTCCTTCCAAATTATCAATCTTTGATTTTCTTACATTTGCATCCTTACTCTAAGACCATGTTGAATTTAATAGGATCATTTTATGCAAGTGTAATAACACTATGATTTATTTTTGTGTGTTCCAAATGTAGATTTGAATGTTATATAAATATGAGAAGGGGAGACATGTATCTATATGGTAAATCATAAGTTAATCATCATTAGACAATTTGTCGCATTCTTGTGGAGATTGACATCTCTAAGGGGCTTCTAGAAATGATTAATTTGGCCTCTCCCAATGGCTCTTGGATTCAACTTCTAGATTATGAGGGCATTCCATTTAGATGTCACAAATGCTTCTAGAAATGATTAAATTGGCCTCTCCCAATGGCTCTTGGATTCAACTTCTAGATTATGAGGGCATTCCATTCAGATGTCGCAAATCTCATAAGATCGACCACCTTGCAGTGTGATGCTCCTTAGGAAAGGTTAGATTGAAAAAGTCACCTTCTTGGTGGAAGATGGTTTTGGATGATCACTACATTTTTCAGAAAGCTCCCCTTGCTAGGGTTGATTTGGTTGATTCTTCTCAAGATTCTTTGGAGGTGGATTTTGTAGCTACTCCGCATGATTTAAATGTTTCCCCTATGGTGGTGGCCAATATTGCTCCTTCAAATGTTGCTATTTTTGATTTGGCTGATGCTCCTCAAGTGGCTCTGGGTCCGAGGGGAGTTGTTCGCCCTCTTTCATGTGGTGGTGGTACTTCTTCCCTAGCTATGAGGGATGTGGTGGCCAATATTGTTGACCCTCCTTTAAATGCTGCTATCTCTAATTCAGTTGATGTTGCTTTGGCTCCGGGGGGAGCTATTGGCCCTCTTTCATGTGGTGATACATCTTCCCTGGCTGTGAGGGATTTGGGGGATGCTTGTGGTTTGGATGAATTTTCTTGGTAGAAGGCTCCTAGGATGGTGGAGGATGGATGGATAAAATTAAAAATGTCTTTACCTTCTCAAAAGACAAGATCTAAAAGCAAATCTTGAGGCTCAAATTTCTTTTCCAGCTGCTCACTTGGTCTTTTTTGAGGCTGTCCCTTTTTGTTTTGGATAACCTGGTGTTTTGGCTTGTTGTCTTGTAGTTTGACATGGTTAAATGGTTTTTTTTGTAACCATGGGGTTTTAGAATCCCATTTAAAACTTGTTTAGGTGGTAGTAGTGCACTGTGTTATCTATGAGGCCACCTTGATCTCCTTGTTTTGTCAGGTGACTTGTCTCATCTAAGGTTTGTTGTTTTGAGTTTGGATTTCATTGAAAATTATAAGATTTGTAAAGGGTTTCAGGCACCTTTCAAAACCTATTTTCCTTAATAAAAAACAATAAATATAACCATAAATTGTATGTAACACACACACACGCGCGCGCATGCGCACACACACACACACGCACACATATGGGAGAGTTTGAGTAAATGAAAATTAACCAATGACCGTAGAAGGATTATCTCTAGGTCCATTTAATCTGACTGAAGCTCTATTAACAAAAATAGCCAAAGTTTTTCAACTGCCTATCACTCAAAAAATGCACTTCCCTTTGACATAAATGATAAAGACAAGGTTATACATCAAAATCATCTACCAAATTCCTATCATATATACAAGGCATATCTATCATACTTACAATAAGTTGAAGATACATGAGAACTTACTTCTCATAGCACCAAACTATGATTTCCAACTCTTCATCACACTCTTATCAATTTCTACCTATCCACAAATTGCATAGGATAACTTCTTTGTGAAAACAAGATCAGTTGCATTTGGATAAATTGTATGTTGCATCTTCTTCTTTCAATATGTATAGTAGGATATTTAATGTTGGTGTGAAATGCCCTTTGAGTTCACTTATACTACTCTTCACCCTTTCCTTCTCTGTCAACAATGTATTGAATTTTTCATTTAGTAATGTGACTCATGTTGGATACTCTGAATTTGAAGTTGTCTAAGGATTGTATGACTTAGAAAGATTAGACAGTTTGTTTTCACTTTCATTCATAATCTTTTTTATTTCTTCAATACACGTTGGATATTCAATGTAGACACTATATGTGTTTCCTCCTTTGGTTAGAGTTTTCTTTAACCTCTCAATACTAACACCCAACAAAGATGTATCCTTGACTATTTTATTATTCAATTACTTTAATTTTTCCTTATTAAATTTTATTGGCACCTTAATCATGGGATAAATTTCTAGTTATTAAAAGTGTGTATTCACAACACCAAGGAGACTTTTAAACATATTTGATGGAGACTTATCTTGTTCTTTTCTATGAGTTGTCATGATCTTTCTTGGAAACTTTGTAATATGCCACAACAACTCATTATCCTTCTTACGTGTTTAGGATTTGTTTTCTTTCCTTCACTTGACTCACCTTAGGAAACTTCATCACCTGTATTGAAATCGCTACATCTAATTAAATTAGTTTGACATCTTCTATATTGATTCTTTCCTCATCTAGAAGATCTTTACTGCCTTTGCAGTGTCTCTCACTTTCTGATCCTATCCATCAAATGTGTCTTTGTTTGTTATATTTGATCCTTACCATTTTCTTCCATTATTATTTCCACTTTTCCTTCTTCTTGATTAGACAAGTCCTTTGTTTATTCTCGCATTGATACATTACCCTTTTTAGTAACATCTTCATCCCCATCTTCAACAAACAATGGTTCCATGGTGTCAAAAGTCTTATGTGAAAGTGCATCCATATGTTTTGTTTGTTCTCCAACCTTTAGTGGAGACTTATACCAACTATTTGATGCAACCTCTTTTAATAATTTTTTTGTATTCTCAATTATTTCGTTAGTTTTACCAAGCATAAGCTTGTTGATTCTTTCTTTGCTAGAAAAATCTTTCTTTTCTTTGTCAAGAATGTTATTAGCTGATAAGCTATTATAGGTGGAGATTTACTTAAAACCTATCCGCCAATACCATCAATTATTTTAATATTGTTTAAAAATGCTCAACCAATAGTAAAAATTACTACCTACAAATGAAAATCTGTTTGCAATTTCTTTTGGGATTTTTGCAATCTTTTTAATATCTCGACCGATCTTTTTACTATTCATGAAATCTACCCAATCTTTTTACGATTCATGAAAGTTGTACTTGAATTATATCTGGGAAGAAATTTGCAATGAATTAATTCAATGTCAGCTACACCAATGAGTAGATGAGTGGATTTCCGTTTGCCTCTACCCTCTATAAATGTCCTCTCCCATATCAACTAATTTATGAGAAAGTGGTGGTCCAATTTCATGTTTTGCTGATGAAGAACACAAGGCAGTAGGGAAGTTGTTCTTGATAAATTTTTATTATTTCTTTTGCGTATTCTTTTTGGATTTGGATAGGCATGCTCATTCTGGAGGTGTAAATGGTGAAGATTTTAGGCGGAATGCTATAGAGGAAGGTTTGAGTAAACAAAAGTTTTTTAGGCATGGGAGGATTGAGAGAGGGTAGTAGTGGATGTGTTACAGGTATATTGGATTGGACGACTAGATATTTCTGTGGCTTTTTGCTTACAACTCTTGGTTTACCTTTGATTGTAAGCCTGGGTAAGTTCAAGGATTTAGAGGTATGTGGTTCAAACCCAGTGGCTCGTGTCTAGTGTAGTGGTGGAAGAGAGCTACAACCCTAGTCGCCTCAACAAAAATGTCTTCTCTCATGCATCTGGTAGGGGATGGTCTGTGTATTTAATTAATTTTTATGTAATCTTTGTATCATTTTAGAAAATCATATGTTTTAAAAAAAAATAAAAATTGTGTTTTACTTTTTTTGACACTTGTACTATTTTCTCTCAAATTTGTGTTTGATGTTATGGTATTTTGGTGTAGGATTGTAGAGAAATGTGAAGGTTTATGTGTAACTATACAATCTTCCAACAAAATATAATGAAGACTATCTTGTGAAAAGCCGCTGCAACAACAACAACCATTTGTTTACCACTAAGGTCACCATACATCCTACTCTTTTGGAGAGCTTTGTGAGGGTTTTCGATCCCAAAGAAGCTTATTTCCTCTTTGTCCTAGTCTATCTTTTGTGCAATTTAAAAAGAAATAAATTAAACAATTAGAGGATGAGATAACAAAAGTTACTTTGAAGAAGAAAAGAATCATTGTAAATGGGTCATAGTAGGGCCATGGTATCAATTTAGCAAGCTCCATAACTAGTGTTAACATGAACTATTTTTTACATTTGAAGACATTGAAGCTCGATGCATTTGCACAGGTAGAATTTTTGGATGCATTGCTTTCCAGATGTACTGAATTGAGGACTTCAGTTATTTGTGTAGTGGGTCTCTAGAATTTGGTCACAACAATAACTAGTGAATATTTTATATTTTCCAATTCAATTTGGAGTATTCTTCATTGTATATAGCATGTTAGACTGATTTTATAGAAATAAAAATAATCTCTTTTACATAAAAAGATGAAGAGAACATTTTTGTTGTTCTCCTGACCTTCATGTTTGATCACTATTCTATTGAAACTTTCTTCTGTATTTCATCCTCTTCTTCCAAACAGGTCATTGCTTGAGTATATTTTCTTGTGTATTTCCTCTTCTTTCAAACAATCTATTACTCACATATATTTCAATGTTATAATAGAACAGTAAGATAAAAAAATTATTAAATGAGATAACAATATGAAATAAATTTGTACAATTAATGGTACGAAAAAAAGTAACAAATAAGGTGCAACTAATTTTATTTTATTTTTTAAATATGAGTGAAAGAATATCAAAAGAAGAATGTTAGCTATATGATCTACACTTTTTTAGTTTGTGTGCAGGCTATAGAACCATAGGAAACTACAAAATCTGACTAGTGACAGAGTTTTAACCAATAACACTTCATACAAAATTTTAACTATATTTTATTAATTTATTAAATTATTTATCGTACATCTTATTGGTTTAAAGATGAAGCCATAAGGATGAATTTTAAATCAAGGAAAGGAAATATTATTGTGGTGGCCAATGATATGTTTTACTACTATTAGATTTGAAAAAAATTGTTTGATAAAAAGTATTTTATATTTAAATATTTAAAAAAATAGATTTAAAAATTATAATTAATATTTTAAATCAAGAAAAGCTTATGTTCTAGAAAAAAAATCTACAATGGAATTTGTATTTGATGTTTATTGGACTGTATGAATTGACAATTAATTTTTTTATAAAACCGTAAAGATGACATTTAAATTTTTACTATTTTATTTAATAATATAAATATATATTAGGAAATAATAGATATTTCTATTTCAATTATTATATATTCATATTGATTTAGAATCTTTTAAAAATAATATATAAATTTTAGCAACTGTTTAAAACTAATTTTCTATATTAGTATGGAATATATATGTTAATATTAATTTAGAACTCTTTAAAACAAAGCATATGAAATTAGAAATTTCCTTAGTTAACATGAGATTATGTATATTACTAATTTATAGTTATTTTTTAATTTAATATTAATTGTATTGATTATATATTTAAATACAAATCATTTGTCAAAATATTATAATTTAAAAAGAAATTGGAAATCAATTTTTTTTCAAATGTAAAATGAAAGGCGCAAAAATAATCAAAATGTCATAAAAAATTGATATGACATATCGGGTTGACTGTCAAATTCCTGATGGTGATTTAATCACAAAGAGAGAGAGAGAGAGAGAGAGAGAGAGAGAGAGAGAGAGAGAGAGAGAGAGAGAGAGAGAGAGAGAGAGAGAGAGGGAGAGAGAGAGAGGGAGAGAGAGAGAGAGAGAGAGAGAGAGAGAGAGAGAGAGAGAGAGAGAGAGAGAGAGAGAGATATGCACTTTACTAAATTTTATGGATTTGAATATGCCACCATGTCAATTGTGATGTCTTTATTTATTAGAATTCCACTGTATATATTAATGTGGAAATCTACTCTGTTTATGCAATAAAAACCCCCAATACATTCATCTACTACCCCTATACAATTACTCAATTCCCACTATCATTAGCTTATTGTGGTTTTTCATGCATGACGCTAAACCTAGTTTAAATGATCTCTTTGCCATCAGTTATAGTGCCCAAGAAAATATTATTGTATATTTTTCAATCATAGTTGTGATTATAGTCTAATGAATATCAAATAGATGAATTTAAGCTAGGTTCTTAGTGACTTGATGCTCACATTTGTTCTTAACCATAAACATATCTAGTGCATAAGTTCTTCAATTAAAAATATCTTAGTGAAATTCTATGATTGTGAGAGAGAAAGTCATGTTGAACATTATTCAAAGAATTATATAAATTAAAAATCCCACAAGTGAGAAACACCATTGAATGTTCACTCACAACCTCAACAATATTCATCCTTTTAGTTTCTATTGCATCCGACTTTTCTATATTTTTCATATACTTATTCTCCACTCTAAAATTAAGAGTTTATCATTTTATTAGGGATATAGGATTGACATATAGTCAAGTAACTTCCTTGAATGATATGTACAACAAATGTTGGAATATAGATGATGCTCTTAGAAAAATCACAAAGAAACTTGCACAAAATATTCTCATGGAATGCAATGATTACAGGATGCATCCAAAATTGTAATTGTGACCATATTCTCAATTTTTAATTATAAAACAATTCAAATAAAATTAAGTGAGATGAATACTTAGATACTAACTATTCATTCAAACCATCTTGTACCCTAATCCAATACAAACTTTGCACATGTAAAGTATGCAATGAATGCTATGTTGGGATGCATATCACTTCAATGGAATGTGATATGGTTTGTACTATATATATGCTCATGAAAAAGGAAGGCTTTTATTATTTATGTATAATAATATGGACCTACAAAAATAACTAAACAAATTAAAAAATTGAACCCAAATTGAAGAGATGCTTATCACATGAGTAAATCCAAAGTACAAGTGATCCAAACTCATGGAAAACAATACAAATATTGTGGGTACACAATTATCTTCTCATAAGACAATTAAATAATAGAATATCTCCCATGTAGAATTACAAATTCTTAAGTCCTAATAGTTTGAAGACTCCATATACATGAACACTATTATGATTTCTATGTAAGTAGACATGTAGGCCACATTAACATATAAAACCAAACATGACCCTTACTTAAGGATGTTTAAACAGATGTTGAAAAGCTACAACTACTTAGTGATACAAGTATGGACATTTCAAACATGCTTCATAATTGACCGGTTGCTCGTGAAAGTTTGTGAAAATTAATAATGATAATGACATGAGATAGATATCATCAATGAAACCTTGAAAATTTAGATGCAAATGAACTCCTTATTCATTTTTTAGAACTTAACTCTTTACAATAAAAGAATATAATATTGAGGGACTTCTCGATATGGATTTTCACATACTCTTCTTGGATGTACCTATTGCATTGCCAATACAACCTCACTATTGTCAAGTTAAAATGCACGAATATGTAATATACTTAATGAGATTCCTTGATAGGACATTTGAAAACCACCCAAGGTTTTTCTTTATTGTATTGCATCTAATAATGAGAAATTACAGTCAAGGACTCTCTTTTGTGTGTGTTAGTAAAAATCTAGATGACTGCATCCCAACCATTGTTGAAAACATTTGCATCCACATACAATAATTTCCCAAAACTTAATTAATTGAAGAATTGATTCATTTTGGATCTTCCTTGTTGGGAACCTGGGCATATTGGAGAAAATGTCATGGTCAAATTTCAAAAATGATTAACCAACTAGGATCGCCTACTTTATTCTTCATATTTAGTGTTGTGGATACTAAATGCTCAGAATTCCAACAATTATTTTCAAATGGCATTCCACCTATCCCTTAGAGTAACAAATAACACAAAAAATATTATTAATAACGTACATGACACATCCTTGGGATTCTAATTTTTTTGCAAAGAACTAATATATTTTCTATGACAAACTAATGGTATAGATAAGAATGAAAAATGAATTTAGAAAAGAAAAACATGTATGCCACCCAACCATTTATTATTATTTAACTACACCTATTTTACTAATATGTTTATTTTATTTTTCTCTTTTACATTCCCTTTCATATTATACCAAAACTAAATGTGTGAGCATCCATTTTATATATGCATACACTTTTGTCACTATCCATTTAATCTTGCAATTTTATGGCCCATAGATATCTATAAGAGCTCTTCCTCTAATTATTTTTACCTCATCTTTTGCACTTAACCTTCTTTCTTCTTGATTATATCATAGAGTTTTATAAGGTTATACATCTCCTTTTATTTCAACTTTCCTTATCATGTGCACTTATCTTTCATCCTTCAAGTATATCATAGAGTACATAAGGTATATATCCTTTTATTTCTACAAGTATCCTATTGTACTTGTTCAAATATAATATCACTCCATCCTATGACATTCTTTTCTCATTTTCATTACAACTACTGAAGTACTTCATAAGAGGAACCAACGTGCCATGTGTAATCAATATGTCATTGAAGGTGAATTTAAGCTTACCAATTTTAGGTTGATTTTTGTCTAGTTATTCTTCTTCTAATGCTTCTCCAATGACCACTCTTTCATCCTTAGTAATATCCATTTCCTCATCCTTATCTGCTTCTTGGACTCTTTTATACAATATATATATATATTTTTTCACTCTCTTTCTTGAAGATTCAACTTTGTCCATTGGTCTGGGATCTCTGATGTACTTGGATCTTTTGTAGTCAACTTCTTCTTTATAGGATTTATTTTTCCTTAAAATAAAGTCCTTTTCTTTACCTTATAAGATGATGGAGTGGGTGTAGTATCTATTATTATTGAATCAACATCAACATTGTCCTTTATAATACCTTTATCAACATGCTAAAGGAATCCTTTTTGATATATAGTTTTTTATTTTGTGAAAGGATAGGTCATGTTTGGTGCTTACAAATCTTCTTTATATCTTACAAGATTTTGTTTATCACTTTATTATCCATCATGGTTTTCTAATTTCTATTGTTAATTTCCTATATACTTGGGGAGAAAGGTTGTTGGTATATTCTCTCTCTTTCTCTAAGGATCGACTTTCTTTAGTACATTGGTTTTTTATTATTATCATGTGATGTTCTTTTCTTGTAAGAAATTGTTGCATTGATCATATATATATCTCTCTCTCTAATATACAAGAGGTGTGTGTCCTTGATCATCACCTCTTCTTTATTTAAAAAAAAAATGCTCATTATAAATATTTACCCTTAGTATGTATCCTAAAGTTTCTCATTCTTCATCTAAGGATCCCTATTCTACTTGGAGATAGGAGGACAAAGAGGGGCATTCTTGTTCTTCTCCCCCTCTTTTGTCTTGAAATTTTTATCTTTGTTTAGGAAATCCTCTTGAAGTTAGATGTATTTCTAATAATATCTCTTCCTTTCAAGGGTCTCTTCTCATAAGTGGCATATCCTTTCACAATCTTTTTATTTTCTTAACTTACAAGAGCTAACAATCTTCTCTAATTTGGTGGCATACATGATCATTTATAGGATATTTCCTTATTTCTAGAAGTAATTATCCTTGATTCTCTTCCTTATGATGTCTATGGATACATAGTAATCTTAAGGAGAGGGTCATACATGTTGGGTGATGCGACGTGCTCCCCTGCCCACAGGTGGTTAATTATGTGGTGTTCCATGTTCACTAACAGTCATGGCTTTTGGTGCAATGGAAAATGGGCCCTACAATTGGTATCAGAGCCTGGTTTTGGCCTAGTCATGGGTTCAAATCTCCCCGGTGCCTTCCCAACCTGTGTACGCACTTGGTATGCGCATCAAGGGGGAGATTGTTGGGTGATGCGACGCGCTCCCCTACCCACAGGTGGTTAATTATGTGGTGTTCCATGTTCACTAATAGTCATGCCTTTTGGTGCAACGACAAATGGGCCCTACAATACATACACCCTCATTATACTACAATTGATCTTTTTATGCACTTTTACATTTACATTGCAATATGCCACTCCCTAATGGGTATCGATGATACTTCTCCATCCTAGGGAAACACATTTAAAAATACATGCACACGCACATGCACATGCACACGCACACGCACATGCACACGCACACGCGCACGCGCGCGCGCACACACACACACACACACACACACACACACACACACACACACACACACACACACACGCGCGCGCACGCGCACGTGCGCGCACACACACACACACACACTTATCTTTATGAATAAAGGACCCTTGTCCATCCAAAGAGAGTGCACACATATTTACACTTTGTGGTGATACCAAGGAATTGATCCTTGGGTGTGCACACACATACACATGCATGCAAAATATGTCAATGGGTGCACATGATTGACTACCAAACAGAAAAACTTGCTAGATTGACCATTTGATCCCACCTTTTTTTTTCTTTTTTTTTTTGTGATTTATATAGTAAGACAAACAAACCTTACTAGGAAAGATGAAAATACTCCATCTCTCTAGTTTACTTTCATGCTAGTAGGATAAAATCATGAGAAATATCATCCCTTATGGTGCTCTTGTCTTCCCTATGTGATATATTATGCTTTTTCATGTACTTTAAAACATGATATTAGTCGGTGAAACATTTATTTAGCCAAGGTCTCTTTACCTAGCTGATTTGGGTTTTAGCAATAACCCCTTTTGAGTCTTTTTACTTTGTTGTTTTTATATTCCATTCCTTTGTTTCTTTTTCTTTGTTTTCTATTGTCTTATGCATGGGAATGGAGTTAGGATCCTAAGTTTGTGGGCTTATGTCCTTAATCTTGATGATGTTCTATTTCATTGTGACATTATCTCTTCTTCTTCTTCCACCTTGACCAATCATATGACTTGTCTCATACTCCTACTGAAGTGAGGGCTAAATGTACCATCTTAAAATGGGAGCACTTCATTTTGAGACATTTCAACACTCTTCAATGTAATCTCTCTCTCTCTCTCTCTCTCTCTCTCTCTCTCTCTCTCTCTCTCTCTCTCTCTCTCTCTCTCTCTCTCTCCTTCCAATATTACTCAAACTTCTAGGCAATCTATCATTTTCTACATTGCTCTTTAGGTGTTATTTTATCACCTTTTTGATCATATCTTTCAAAATTTTTATCATATCCTGAATCTTTCCTCACCTTCCATGACCCCTTTTCTTGGGACCCCCTTAGGCATAGGTTGACCTATTTCAACCTATACTAGTTTAGGTGGACCTAGGTTGATATATAACCTAAGGAATATAGGTCCCAAGGCCTGAAGTGTCTTGGATGTTTCAATTGTTTGATTTTTCTCCCAGGCTGGCCTTCTTTATTTTACATCCTAGAAATTAGTATATAAGGAGGATTGGTCATTTCATTTTCATCCATCCATTATCAAGAGAAAGCATATAAACATACATGAGACTTCAAGAAAGTATTTACAAGATATTTATCAAACATTCATCAAGATCAAGTATTTCCTTCTTGCACCAAGCTTCTTTTTGCAATGTGCTATTTTATTTTAGCTTCTAAAGAGGATATTTATCATTCAAGTTTTTCCATTCTTCATCAAAATATGTCAAAAGCATTTCCATTCATAAGGGTTTGGCTTTCAAGGTTTTCTTTTGGTTTCTTTGGAGTAGAAAAGCACTTTACCCTTCAAATTTCAATGTCACATTTCCACCCTTTCTTTTATCACTCAGTAATAGAGCTCTTTTCATATTTTAACTGGGCTGATTACATATATATGGTCTCTAGATCTATTTTATTTAACTAATATGTTTAATTTACATTTACATTACATATTTTACAACTAATTAACATGGCATGAAAGAGGACTTTCTTGCATACTTCCTTAAGGGCCCGTTTGGTTGCAGGCATAGGAATGGAGAATATGAATGCATAATGGGAATATGAATGGTTATTCCAATAAAAACTATTTTTTGGAATGGTTATACGCTCATTTTAGAGGTAAAATGGGAATATGTATTTCTATTACATATCCCAATTGATGAACCAAATGGAAAATAGAAAACATATTCCAAATTTTCTATTCCTATTCCAGCAACCAAATGGGCCCTAATATAATTTGGGTTTAGAATTAGCATTCCTTCATCCCACTTGGCTTTGTCTAATCTAATTTGGGTTATTTTGAGAGTTATGTTTGGAAATCTGTCTTTCTCTTTTTTTGAATGACTTAGTGAATTTTTTTATCTCATCTAGTTTATGTTGTTAAATTCATTTCTTCCACTTTCCCCCTAAAAAACAACATGACCCAAACACATTTAAATTCTTGTCCAAGTTCACCCATGTAATGGTGTCCACATGGAAATACAATACCCAAGTTAAACAAATATCATGACTTAATGTTATTATCACATTGACTAATTTGTCATTTTAATATCATCAATTAATTTATCACTTAATTGCCATCACAATAAAATATTTAGAAAAAAGTATATTCACCACATCATTGCATAAATGTCTTATCCACTTAAGTTCGGACTCAACAAAAGTATTTGACCAAGATAACTTTACAAGTTACCCAACTGTAGTGTTACCTCATCAAGATAAATAGGGGGAAACAAACTCCCCCTTTGTTCTTGATGGAAAATAATAATCTTCCACCATTGATCATAACCATAATGTATATATTTAACACTCTTCATAAGAGGTAATATCATTACACGTATGTCAACCTCTGTATATTTTACTGCAAAATAATAACATAAGAAACCTATGAACTTTCAAAGACAAAAATAGAATAATCAACCAAAAAACCTTGTATCCATATCACCACATATAATTGTCATGCTAGAGTGTAAGCATATAATTGTCATCAAAAAATGTAAAAGAAATAGTAATGAGAAAACCACATTGTTCTAATTTGATTAAGTAAAAATAGGTTTAAAAGGACTCAAAACCTTTACAATAACAAAAGTCTAGAAATAAACAAGAGAGAAGAACATCAGAGAAAAAAAGCATGGAACAACATGAAACAGACCTCCAACAAAAACAATCATGAGGTCACACAAGATAAAGCTAGAAAAAATAGCAAAAGTATAGCAAAAGAACAACAACTGACCAACTAAGAAGTCTTTATTAGGTCAACAGCCTGGTCCACCAGAGTTTGCATATTTTCAGTAGCAACATTCACCTTATCCTTCTTACTGACTTTCTCATTCTTCTTAGAGTGAGCATGGGTACGTTTACTTGGTCCTTGAATCTCTACCCTCGGAGGGGAGTCCTAGCCCTTGTCAATCTCATTCCTCTTCAAGAGGTTACTCACATTGTCCGCCAGCTATTTGAACAATTTATCCAAATTGCCCAGCTTTGTTTCCAGTTTTGACACCTTCCCCTGAATACTACTTATCTCTTTATCCATCACCCTTTGTTTTGCTTCAAGTAGTGGTATCTTATAGATGAGATTTTTCACTTCTTCTGCATTCCCAATAACCTTTGAAAGTTTATCAATATGTTGGCCCAATGTTCGCTCCCCTCTAGAAATTTTGTTGAGTTGCTTCATTTCCTTGCCCAGTAGCTGCATTTGTTGCTTGAGGATACCAATCTCCTTCAAAATTGAGCCTGGGTTTCCAAATAAGCCTTTGAAAGATCCAAGCCCACCCTTGGCTTTACACCCAAATTTGACAGATGCCCCTGTTCCCCATCATCCTCATTGTTCGATTCCCCATTCCTCTTAGTTTTATACCTATCCTCCTGTAGCCTTAAGGAATTTCTTTTCTTTTCCAATCGGTAAGCCAGAGGTTCATCATCAGAAGGAGGAGAGACTCAATTGTCTTGATAGCCTTTACTCTTTCCTTTGCCTCCACTCCTCTTATTATAATGGTCTCTCACAATTTCCTCCACGAAGTCACTTTCCCGGTCATAGTCATCATCCTCAATAATCTTTTTCTTCTTTTTAGAACTACCACTCGAGAACTTTTTCAAGCTTTCCAAACCCCCTTCAGTTTCATCTTGGGTATTAGAATCATAGCCCTTATCCAGGATACTCCCTTCCATTTCCTGATCAGCCCCTTTTAGACTCTTGGGTTTCAAATTTTTTTTGGACTTAAAAAAATTCATTATGAAAACCATGAGACCCTCATGGAAAAATTGCTCTCCATTCGGGTCCTTTTGAATGGCTTGAGTGGAAATACTAAGAGACTGCAAAAGATAAAAAGGAAAATTGATCCTAACATCATGTCGGAAATGATTTGCCAACATGAAATGATACCCATACAACTTAGTGAATCTCCCATCTAAAGTTAGATATTCCATTATCACAAAGAGCACAAAATGCCATGGTTGAGAAACAGAGACCAAGTTATAATATGAGTTACCTATTTTGACCGGACGATTTCTCTCCTTTTCTGTCTCCACATTGTTAAAGAAATATGCTACATTCTTTTTCAAAGCACATCTTGTAAAAACCAACATTGTCTAATCAATTGTCAAAGCAATATAAATTGCATATATCGAAGAGGTCAAATGTCAAATATATCATGATTCCACAACCAAAAACCATCACCATTAGATAAATTGTCAAAGTATTATCAATGCATATATCAATGATGCCAAATTCAAAATATATCATGATGCCAAAACTTGATTGAGCATATATTAGTGATGCTAAGGTATATCAATGATGTGACTAAAAATTTATCAATGATGTCACAACCTACTTGAACATATATTAGTGATCTAGCATATTATATCAATGATACTGAACTTCTCCCCCTTTTTAGTCTCAAGGAAAAAGGAATCAAGTAATAGAGATAAGAACTGCAAGAAACCAATGACAAGCCATTATCTAAGACAAGCAAATTAGATGAGGCTTTTTGGAGAAAAAGAACCCCTACAACTAATGTAAATGTTAACTAGGTAAAGATTGAGATATTAATCCCAATCATTCTAAAAAATATTCAAATGTTTCATAATGCAAGGATTTTGCAAAAATATCAAACACTTGAGCTTGTCAAGGCACATAGTCAAGCTAGATTCATTGGCTAAAAATGTTTCTCAAAAGAAGTGAAACTTTATGGCAATATGATTTTTAAAAGAATTCATTAATGAATTTACTGAGGGATTAATGGCTTTGGTATTATTCCAATGAATAGAAATAGGATTGGGCACATTAATACCCATATCATCTATTTGATAAGACATCCAAATTAGTTGTTGGAAACACACAATAATGATTATGTATTCAAGCTCTATAGTAGATGATGTAACATATTCTTGTTCCTTGTTGTGCCAAGAAATAATTCATTCACCTAAAAAGAAGACAACATAATTGATGCTTATTTTTTCATCCATACAACCATCTAATCAACACTAGTAAAACTAGCAAGTGAAAATATTTTTATGAGGATACCACAAACCATACTCTATTGTACCTTGAATACATTTAAAAATTACTTAATTACATTTAAATGTGACTGTCTGGGTGAAATTTGAGATCATGAAACCAAACAATCTTCTTGCACTAAATTAGGTCTTGAAGCAATTAGGTAAAGTAGACTTCTTATCATAGATTTTTAATTAGATTGATTTACCTCGAGAGAATCACCAAAATTGACCAACTTACACCTAATATCCTTGAGAATTCTTACTGGTTTACAATCTTTTATTTTCAACTTCTTGAGAATTTATTTTGCATATTTGGTTTGAGTGATAAATAAGCTATGCTCCAACTAAACAACTTGTAGACCAAGAAAAAATGTTAACTCTCCCAATAAAGACACTTTAGATTCAAATTCCATAATCCATGATAATATTTAGATAAAGATTCATTGTTATTACCAAAAATGATGTCATCTACATACACCTCTACTACCAAAGTGTTATTGCCCTTCCAAGTTGGTATATAAGGTGTTTTGCATTCCACCCCTAATGAATCCATTTTCTTTTAAGTGCAAATCTAGCATGGAATACCAAGCTCTAGGATCTTGTTTTAAGCCATAGAGAACCTTTTTAAACTTGTAAACACTATAAGGTTTGTCTATTGATTCAAACCTCTCTGGTTGCTCCATGTACACTTCTTCTTCAAGATAACCATTTACAAATGTGTCTTTGAAATCCATTTGATAAATAGTAAAACTCTTGGAACAAGAATAGGCTAGAAATATTATTATTGATTGTAGTCTAGCAATAGTTGCATAAGTCTCACCATAATCTATTATTTCTTGCTGAGGATATCCTTTACAAAAAAAATGAGCCTTATTCCTAACAAATTTTCTAGATTCATCAAGTTTGTTTCTAAACACCCATTTTAAACCTATAACATTCCTATCATTAGGTATAGGCACACATTCTCAGACACTATTTTTCTCTACTTGATTGATTCAATCCTTCATTTCATTTAACCACCAACTATCAAGGAAAGATTAAAAAATAGACTTAGGTTCAAAATCAATTATTAAATAGTATTTTTCAACCATTTAAGCTTATTATTCCTATTTAGATCTTCTTTTGGTTAAGATTCTTGCATCTTTATCCCCAATAACCAAGGTTTTATGATGTCTCTTGGTAACAATCTGGGAGGGTATCTTTAGAGATGTGTCTAATTTAGAGCTTGAAGGATTCTTCTATTTAGAAGTATCTTCTAATGTTGATTTAGAGGAAAAAAGTATTCATGAAATATATATTTACAAGCCTTTCCAAGTTATACTTCGATGCCTCTTCAACATCCTATGCATAACTACTACCTAGAAGCACATTTTCATCAAATATTACATTTGTTGATTCAACAATTTTTTTTCGGCCTTTGATTGAAACTCTTACAAGCCTGTCTATGTGAGGAATATCCTAAGAAGATTCCTTCATATGATTTAGACTTAAAAATGTCAATATTTTCATTATTCTTTTTAATAAAAAATTACTACCAAAGATTTTAAAGTGTTTAATTGAAGCAACTTTCCCATACCAAAGTGTATAAGGTGTAATAGAGGTTTATACTCTAATTTGAACTCAATTTCGAATATAGAAAGTTGTAGGAACATCTCATTTCAATAATTTTTAGGCACATTTGCCTCATTGAGCATTATGTGTGTCATTTCCTTAACAATTCTACTCTTCCTTCCAACCACCCTATTTGTTTGAGGCCTTCAAGTAGTAGAATATTGTTTGTTAATTCCATGCTTTTCACAATATGTAGAAAAAAATTGAGAGGTATATTCACCTCCCTTATTTAACCTTAGAAAGTTATGTTTGAATTAGATTCTCATTCTATAAATTTCCTAAATTGTTTATATCTTTCAAAAACCTCAGATTTGTGTTTAAGAAAAGTGATGCATCTCATCCTTATGTAATCATAAAAACACATCAAAAATTATTTCTCACCATTGATTGATTGTGTCCTTGTTGATGTTACAAATAGAGGTTTGGTTGACACTTGGATGCACTATTAATGTGTTGTATTTGCTAGAAATAAGAAATACAAATAGGGGAGGGGGGTGAATTAGTAGTTCACAAAATTTTGCCCAAAACTAGATATCTTTAATAACTTTATAACTTTCATAAGAAAGTAAATTAATTATGCTAAATAATACATCAGAAGTATGGGCGATCTCACCATTTTTGAATTAGCTGGTTCACAAGAAGGCAAAAATTGGTTGGGGAGAATTTGGCAAGAGGTATAGATCCTGGAGGAACTATAGGGGGTACTAAGAAGAATCTGCCAAAGAATGATGGGACAAAAAGTATTTTTATGGCCAATGTGGACAATGGAAAGTCTATGTGTGAATCAGGCACAAGTTGTGGGGTCCAAGAGCCTCTCTTGGATTCCCTTTCTGCACTTCATGTGCCGGGGTAGGTTGCTGAGAAGGATAAAATCCCTTTGGTTAATGTCGAGACCAATAAGGAAAAGATTTCTAAAGGGCCAAAGGTAGGGTTTTCAGAGAAAAGGACTTGCTCTTCCCTCTTTGGCAAAAAACCTAATGGTAAATCATCCTTTCTACCAGTGATTGCTAAACCTTGCTGGGAGAAAGGTGAGTTTCAAATCTTTATCCCAGATCCTTTAGTTGATTTCTCTATGTCTTCCATGGATTTCACCCTAGTGGGTAAACTTTTAGGGGCTAGACCAGATTTAGATTCTTTGAGGAAAATGGTCAAACAAAATGGGTTATTAGAGGAGATGTGGATATAGCCCCTATGTCAAATGGATTTTTCTTGTTTATTTTTAACTTTAAGGAAGATATGAATCTAGTTCTTTGTGGAGGCTCATGGTCAATTGGAAAAAGTTCTCTCACTATTAAAAAATGGGAGCCAAATATGGATTTATCAGACACTTTTTTCTTATCCACTCCGATTTGGGCTAGACTCCTTGGCCTCCCTTTAGAATTTTGGCATGAAGATATTTTTAAAGGTATTGCTAGTTCATTTGGAGAACTGGTGGCTTTGGATAATGCAACGACTACTAGAACCAAATTTCATAGTGCCAGACTATATGTTAAGGTGGCAAATCTGAATCATCTTCCAGAAAAGGTGGAATTAATCTCTAAGCTTGGAAAGAAAAAACAGGAAATTATTTTTGAAGATCTTCCAAACTCTTACTATGCTTGTAAAAAAATAGGGTCATTTGGTTAAAAATTGTCCCAATAAAAGTAAGAATCATTCAAGCACTGAAAAGGAAGTGAAGAAGACTAAAGTTGAGAAGAAAGTGTGGAAACCTAAAGTTACTCACTTGAAAGAGAAGAAGGAGATCATGGATTCAAAAGCTCAAGATGAAGAGGTGGATAAAGATATTGAGAATATTCAAAAGGAGAGGAATAGATCTGTGGGGTATGATCCTAAGAAAGAGAATATTGAAAAAGATGACAATGGATCTATGTTTGAATCTGTGATGCCCAAACAAAGTATAGAAGAATTGGTAGATTTAACAAAACAAATTTTTATTTATCAAAGGATGGAAGATCAATGGGGAGATCTAAATGAGAAGGAGATTCTTGAGGAATGGGAAATCCTAGCTGAATTTGGAGTTCTGTTAGAGGAGAGAGATTTGCTTAATATCCAGTTCAGGGAGAACCAAGCTTTTGACTCTTTGGGCTCTCTAGATATTACTGAGTGTAAAGATATTGTTCCTTTTAGGAATGATCTTGACCTAGAAGTTTTAAAGGAGGAAGGAAAAGACTCAAAGCATAAACCAAATCAAAGGAAAAAGGCTAAAAAAAAGATCAATACAACTTTTAAGGGGGTAGAGACAAGAAGCAGTAAAATGGATCAGCAAGTTAAGGTAAAACCAAATGTTTGTACCCTGGATAAATCTAGAAGAAGAGTGGATCAAAAAACTAAGGTGAAACTAGATGTTGGTACCCCGGATAAACCTGGAAGAAGATCCTCTAGGAAAACTAGAGAATTAGAGAGTATGTAGAATATTGCTGATGGAAGACAAGCAACTATTCTGGATTTTACCCCTAAAAAATAGTAATGAAAATTATAACTTAGAATATTAGGGGGTTAAATAGCATCCATAAACTTGATGTTGTTAGGAATTTTGTTAGAGCAGTAGCCATATTTTCTTTTGTTGCAAGAAATAAAGATGGATAAAGAGAAAGCTAAACATATTAAAGCCTTTAATAATTATTCAATAAATGCTAGTAGTTCAGAAGGTGCTTCAGGGGGAACTTTGATGTTATGGAAGAAAATTTGTTACTCAAGAACTATTTTGAATACTAGTAAATATCTAATGGTAGCCAAAATTACTAGCATTGATCATAAGGATGATTGGTATATTGTCAATATATATCCCCCCAATAATAAAAACCTTAGGAAAAAGGTCTAGGATACTCTCTCCAATATAAAAAGTAAAGATTATTTTGGACGATGGATCATTATGGAAGATTTTAATGTTCCTCTCTACGACCATGAAAAAAAGGGAGGAAATGTGAGTTAGTTGGAAGGAAGAATGGATCTTATGGATTTTATTAACAAGGAGGGTTTAATGGATATGGATCTCCATGGAATCCAGTTTACTTGGAGTAATAAGAGAGTTGGTAATGAATGTATTCAGGCTCGTCTAGACCATGCTCTTATCTCTCCTGACTGGACAAAAGATTTTATTTGTAAGTTGGAAGCTTGTCAGAAAATTGGGTCAGATCATTTTCCTTTGATCTTTACTGTTGCAAAGATAAATTTCAAGAAGAACTTTCCTTTTAGATTCAAAAAGATGTGGATGCAACATCCATAGTTTGAAAGCAAACTGGCTGAATGGTGGAATATAGACATTGAAGGTACTGCTCTCTATAGAGTAGCTTCTAAGGTCAAAAATATTAAAAAAGAAGTTAAAATATGGAACAAAAACTATTTTGGTAATATTTTTGAGAACAAATCTGCTATCAAGGAAGATATCCAAAAAATTCTAGATAAAATTCAGAAGGAAGGATACACTCCTGACCTTATTATAGAAGAAAATGAAAAGTTGGTCCAATATCATGACATCGTTACTAAAGAAGAAATCTACTAGAGACAAAGACCAAGATTGATATGGTTGAGTGAAGGAGACAAAAACACCAGATTCTTTCATCTCTCTACCCTCAAGAACAGAGCTAAAACTCACATTTCACATATAAAAAAGGGAGATGTGAAGATTACTAAGGATAAGGACATTATGGAAGAAATGGTAGCCTTTTTCTCTTCTTTAATGACTGCTGATCCCAATATTAATCTAGATAACTAGGCTAATTTTCTTAGAGTGATTCCACCTTTGGTTTCGAAGGAATAGAATAAATTGTTAAGCTCTATTTCCAAGGATGAAGAAAATTTCAAAGCTGTTTGTTCTCTAGGAGGAGACAAAGAGCCTAGTCTAGATGGTTTTCCCATGTTTTTCTTTCAGAAATTATGGAAACTTGTTGGAAAAGATGTTTGTGATGTTGTGAAGGAATTTTATGGAGCAAAACAAATGCTAAAGGAAATCAATTCCACATTCCTCTGTCTGATTCCCAAGAAGATTGGAGCTGATTCTATAGAATAGTTTAGACCAATCAACCTTTGTAATTCTTTCTATAAGATTATTTCCAAAGTCCTTACTCCTAGATTACTTTGGGTGATTCCTTTAACTATTGCTAATCAACAAAATGGTTTCATCCTAAGTAGACAAATTCTTAATTCTATTATCTTCGCCCATGAGAATATTCATTCCTTGTCCTACTTGAATGATCAGGGGTTTATTATGAAAGTGGATATTGCTAAGGCCTATGATAGATTTGAATGGGATTTCCTATCTAAAATTTTACATGCTTTTGATTTTGACCATAAGGTTGTGGGAGCTATTTATCAGTTGATTTCAACCTCTTCTATAGCTGTCTTGGTCAATGGAAGTTCTTCTCATTTTTTCAATCCCTTCTAAGGTTTGAGACAAGGAGACCCTTTATCCCCCATTATTTTTATTAGTATGGTTGCTTGTCTGGGGAGATACATAGGGGATTTGGTTCAAAGAGGAGTTATTAAAGGTTTGCAACCTTCTTCCCAACCTCTCATTTGTTCTCATGGTCAGTCTATTGATGATACCATCTTCATGGGTAAATCTAAAGTTAATGAAGCCAAAAATTTGAAGCAAGCTCTAAATTTGTATTCTTCAGCCTCAGGTTAATTGGTTGATTGGAATAAAAGTGCTATGTTTTTTATCAACACCCTAATTCCTAGATAGAATAAAATTGTTAATATCCTTGGGTGTTCTATAAGATCTTTCCCTTCAATTTATTTGGGTCTACCTTTAGGCTTGAAAGACCTTGATTCCTTCTAGGAAGATCTCATAAATAAATTCAATAAGAAGTTGGCAGGCTGGAAAGGAAACCTTTTAAGTTAAGCAAGTAAATTAACTCTCCTCAAAGCTTGTCTTCAAAGTATACCAACTTATGCTTTGAGCTTTTTTAGAATTCTAATGAAATTTGTAGATACTATTGATAAAATTTAGAGGAATTTTTTATGGATTGGTACTGAGGAAAAAAAGAGGCTGCCTTTAATTGATTGGGACTAAGTCTATAAGCCTATTAGAGAAGGTGGATTGGAATCAAGACAATAAGAAGTATAAATAGATCTCTTTTGGCCAAACAAGGATGGAGAACTTATCATGATGACAAAGAATGGAGTACTATATGGAAACATAAGTACCTTTTCAATGTAAATTCTTTAGCTAATTTCCTTTCTTCTCCTAATGTTCTTTATCCTTCTACGATATGGGTAGCAGTTCAGGGGACAAAGAATACTCTTGGAAAAGGGTGTTCCTGGAAAATTGGAAATGAGCAAAAGGTGAGATTTTGGGAAGATGTTTGGTTAATGGATCATTCTCTACTAGAAGACTTTCAAGATACTGCTCAAGTAGACATATGTAAGAAAAGGTATGGCACTTTAGTGAGTCATTATTGGCATAACAATTCTTGGGTGAAATTGACCGATATTGATCAAGGCTTCAATAACATACAATTAAGTTTGAATGCTTTCTCTCTATATCCTACTTACGAGGATGAGATGATATGGAATGCTGATCCTAGTGGCCAATTTAAAGTTTCTACTCTCTTTACTTCTAGGGACAAGGGCAATCATCCTTTTTGGTCTCAAGCATGGATTAAGGGTCTTATACCTAAAATGAACATTTTCTATTGGACTATGCTTCAAAATAAAATCCTCACCCAGGATAATTTGCAAAAAAGAGGTATTAATGTGGTAAATAGATGTACCTTATGTAAAAATGGATTTGAAGATAGAGATCATTTGTTCTTGAATTGTTCTTACAGTCAACAAGTATAGATCGAGATTCTTAATTACTGGAATATAACTTGGGTTCATCAAAACAGTGTTGAACTTTGTTTTAAAAGTTGGAAGTGTCCTTCTAAAGATTCTAATGTTGAACTTCTATGGAAAATAACTCTTCCCCATATCTATTGGGCCATCTGGAAAGAAAGAAATAATAGAATCTTTAGAAAAAAAGATTTGCCAGGATGGGTGCTTGGACAAAATATTGTTAGAGCAATTAAGGAAAATTTTAAATCTCAGAGGAAAACTGATCAAACTTTTCAAATTAACAATCCTCTGCGATCACAAGGCCCTAATTTGAAAATTGATAACCCAAGATTGATTAAAAGATGGAATACTCCTCCTAATGGATGGATTAAAGGGAACTTTGATGATGCCGCAAAGGGCAATCCGGGAAGAGCAGGATGTGGAGGGGTTTTAAGAGATCATGTAGGAAATATAATCGATGCCATTGCAGTTCCTATAGGTCATTCTAATAGCCACATTGCTGAAGCTACTGCTGCTCTATATCTTATGAAGTTAGTAGTTGATTCGAGTTACCCTAAACTATGGTTGGAAGGTGACTCATTAAATATTATTAGTGTGCTTAATAACAAAATTTCAATTACATGGTTGATTGAGGCAACAGTCATGGAGATTAAATCTCTTATTAATAAATTTGAAAAAGTCATAATATCCCATACATATCAAGAGGCTAATGGGGTAGCTAACTGGGTTGCTAACCATGTAGTTCAGATGGGATATAAGATGACGTGGATCAGTGAACTAAACAAGCACGTTGATCTAAAAGCTCTTATTAATTATGATGCTACTCATGCAAAGGTGGGAAAGATTTGTCAAGATTAGCAATTTAATGATTTTTGGTAGTGGGCCTATGGCTGTCAGTGTTCCTTCCCTGAGGAAGTACATTTATGTGATTACAATGCGAGCTTTGCACGTATCATCTCTAAAGCAGGTTTTATTTGATGTGATAAAAATTTGGTATCTATTTAACTTGTTTGCTTTCCACTTTTGCTTGCTTCTAGTTTTAGGCATTCTCTGTAATTCTCTACAAATGGGAGGTGAGCCACGTAAACAAGAACCCAAAAATTGCAATGACTAGTAGAAGGCTCAAAAGGATGCTTGGAAGATTTTGTAGAAGGGAAAGGTGACCAATTATTTGGAACGTCTTCATGGGTTTAAACTGCATGTCACCACGACCTTTTTTAAAAATTGGACCGAGGACAGGGTCTCTTTACATGGTGTTACTGTGAAATTGATGGAGGACTTCATAGCTAAGATCATGGGTCTACCTTTGGAAGGCATTAAGTTCAACAAACAAACCAACATTTCAAATGCTGCTTTCAAAAAATTTCCTAAGACAGATGCAGAAGAGAAAAATTTGGAAAAAATGAAGATTTCTACGATTTGGACCAGATAAAGGGAATTTGGTAGGATGTGCTCTCCTGTACCTGTGAGTATTTCATCTTAGATGGTAGAAATAAAAGAGTGCATAAATTTCATTTTGTCTTCCTCGATCATTTTAGGAATAAGGATAGACTTTCTTTTCCTTTCTATTTGTGGTTCTCTTTGCTTCAAAGTCTACATGCTCACAAGAAGAAGGAGTCGCATCCTATTTTGCATGAAGGGTTGATTCTCCTCATTGAGGGTTATTGTAAAAACAAGTCCATTGTTTCCACTCCTTCATTACATAAAAATAAGGGTTCTGTCACTGATTCTCGATCTAAAAAGAGTAAGAATGATGAGAATGTTAAGGGAAAAAAGAGGATTCTTAGACATAAAACCTCGCAATCTAAAAAGCATATGGTGGAAGAAGACACTGAGTTTGAGAACCCTGAAAGTAAAGAGGATGATATCCCAAAGGAAGAGGAAGACACAAATGTTGGTGACTTTAGTTTCAACTTGGAAGGTTACTTGGAGAGCAAAGGAAAAAGTGGGAAAGAGGATGAGGAAGAAAACAATGAAGAAAACACAGAATAGGGTAATTCTAGTGATGAGGGTAATCAGAGTGATACTGGTGCTGGTGAAGAAAAGATGGAAAAGGCTATAGAGGAACCTGTTGCTATGAGGGAGGAGAATCAAACTGTCAAGACTACTTCAACTACCAAAGAGGTTGTGGAACATGACAAGAATGAGGACCCTGTTGCTATAATGGAGGAGAAACAGATAGATAAGACTGCTTCACCTACTAGAGAGGATGTGGAACAAGACAAGAGTGATTCTCTGTAGAGGGAAACTAAGCTTTTGTTTTTGCATTATGCTAAGCTCAAAGCCAATTCCACGCTTCAAGTTGATTCATGGATATATAATGAAATAGTGATTCTAAAAAAGAAAATGGATATTGTGCAACAAAACCAAGATATTGACTGTGCCAAAATTAGACAGATGGAAGTGTAGGTGGGAAACATCCCAAACAAACTCAAGGATTATGAACAAAACCTTCAGATGCTTATTAAGGAAAGTGGTAAAAAAATGGAACAGGTGACTTCTAGTATCTGTGCTGCTACTGCTAGTCTTGGAAAATGCACAAATGAAGAGATTATATCACCAGGGGGTCCAAGCAAGAGAACTAGGTAGAGTTATAGGAAACGAGTTCAGAGGCTACTGGTGTTTTGGCCGTTGATTCCATTCAAGGCACTACAGAGATTGGAAAAGAGGTCATCAAAATGATTAAAGAGCTGCAGTAGCAACTTTCACTGGGTTTTGATCTCTGGTTTTTGTCCCTGCTTTGGTCTTATTTGCTGGTAGCGGTATTTGGTTTATTTTTTTGGTCCTATTAACTAGTTTTTTTCTGGTCTTTAAACTAGGTTCTAGGTACTTTTAAAACCTGGGTACTTTTATTGGACACTTTTTGTGGTTTTGGGTCCCTATAAAACCTGATTTTGATACTATTTTTTCAGTAGGTTTCAGGTCCTTGTAAAACCTGGTAGACTTTAATGTTTTATCTTTTCTATTTTTGTTAAAAGGTCTCGGGGCCCTTCAAAACTCATTTTTACCTTAATCTAAAACTATGCTAAAAAATAAAGATAACCATAAAATAAAGCAACTCATAACACCACATTTTGTTAACTAGGGAAGCCCTAGCCAAGGGAAAACCCTAATGGGGATGGTACCCACAAGATGATCCACTAATCAAAAGCATATGGTTAAAGATATTGACCTTGTTAGGAATATGTTACATTCGTATAATGTCTCGATCCTTGTTAAAACCCTCAACCCTGTCAGGGGTTGTCATATACAATTTACAAATGTATGCAAGATGAGTCCACTATCCAAATATGCAACGTACAATGAAGTTCTTCAATACAAAAGATAGATACAAAAACCTTTGCATTAATGCTGATATCTTCAATATCCGATATTGTCTTTGCTTCTCTTCACAAAAAGTTATCATAATTCACATTAATTTGATCATACATTAGAATATCATATCATACTCACTTTATAAGAACAACACTTAACTTTGCAAATTTATAATTTTCTTGTATACCTTGTTATATCACAATTATCTGATGTGTCTGCCTCCATACCTTTGCACGCTTGCCAAAACATAAAATCAACTCTTGCTAGCTTAGGGTTAACAACTAGGATATCATCCCTAATTATTTAAGTACTTATTTTGGTAAAAAAAATAATTCCTTAACCCAAAACACTCATTTCCTTATATTTCTTTGTTCTACTTGTACAATATTGCAGCTGGTAAAGTCATTATAAATTTGACTGTATTGGCCTATGCTCTTGCACATGTCATTCCCATAGTTTCTGTTATCTGTACCTAAATCTACATATGATAATATTTTTTCCATGAACCGCACTGATCAAAACTCTGATTGTTTTGTCAAATGCATTGTATAATACTTAGACAATTGTCTAAGTATGTAACCCAATTGTTCATCCTTATGATCTCCTCACTTCATATAACTTATATGTTTCCATAAATGAAAACATCATGTTGATCAACTTAGCCAAATTGCCAACAGTATTGATGATAGATTTTGTCATTGATGACAACACATATTTATGTGATTGACAAAAAAAGATTCTAGATATTGTAGGGAAATTGTTGGTGCACAATTTTTATATATATGATAGGTTAAGCTATGAGAGCTTATATTTGTGTAGAAGGATGTGTGTGTGTGTGTGTGTGTGTGTGTGCGCGCGCGCGCGCGCGCGTGTGCATACACACACACACACACACACACACACACACACACATGCATACACACACACACATATACATATATACATATACATATATGTATACATACATACATACATACATATATATATATATATATATATATATATATATATATATATATATATATATATATATATATATATGAATATGTGTATATATGTATATGTATATATAATATGTGTGTGTGTGCGTATGTATAAATTAAAGTATGTTTGGTAAATACTAGCAACATACTACTGTACATGAATTAATATTAGAGATGATTGCTAGTATATTTTTTGTATCTTATTGAAAAGGTAGAATTAGTGTTAGCGGTCTTGGATCATGGTAGAAGACTTGTTCATGGAACATATTTTATTTGCAACTGTTAGTGTTAAGGAAGATTTTATTTTATCATTGCAAAATGTAATATTTGTATTATAATGTGTGGGAACCATATTGTAATATTTGTAGTGATGATTATGAAGGTGTGTATACCTTATCATGGACCATATAATTAATTGTACATTGAGGAAGCTTTAACAATACAACATAATTAATTATTTGTGAGGGTATAAAGAAAGAACATTTTTCTTGATTAGAAGTCTTCACATCATCATGTCTATAATGTTCATGGTCAATGCAAGATTGCATGCTAGATGACTGAAGAAGAGAAGAGATTAAGTTGGTTGATTGTGGTGAGATTCAAAGGAGGGTGAACCCACAGTAGTGGGTTACACTTTTTCGGAGGAAGGCAGTTCTCCAAAAATCAAAATGCTAATTTTTTTCTTATGGAGTTTTGATAGAAACTCCTTAGGGACTTTTGATTGAAAGTCCTTAGAAAGCAAAGTACTTTTGATTGAAAGTATTCAATTGAAATTGCATGAAATTTTTGAAATAGTTTCGAAAGAAACTAGCTAAATTAGTTTTGATAGAAACTACTTTCGATCAAAAGTACTTTTGATAGAAAGTACTTTCTATTCAAAGTCCCAAGCATATTTTGAAAAGGATAAATAATTTCTAGAGAAATCTTGGCTTGGGAACTCAATTAGAGGGCACAGATGGAAAAAATAATACTTGCCCATTTTCATGGAACAAGTACTTAGGATTATCTTTCTAATGATTATATATTTCATATATTTTAATTTCATTATGGACATTTTTTTTTGGCACGAATCAAACATAGGTTTACTACCCAAAATAAACCTCTGTATTGGACTCTCGTGGAAAAATAAAAAAAATTAGAACTTTTTTTTTTGAAAAATAACCAAATTTGAGTACTCTTTCTATTTGATCTTTTTTTTTGAAAATTAGACAATTATAAAATAAGTTACATGCATAAAAAATGATATATGTCAAAATTAGACTTAGGTCAACTTTAAACATCGATACAATATGAAATATTAAGGATAATGACATAAAACCACCTCCATGAGTTTGGTATGGATGTTAACAAACTAAATTTGAAAGAATCACATTGATATCTATAATAGGAAAAGAGTTGTGCTTGTAAAAAATACAGCCACTCTTTAAAAATTAGGTTTTGACAACATACCAATTTTAGTGGGAGAAAAATAATTGAATCAAATAAATTCAAAAAATAAAACAAAAATTATATTTAGAATTTACACAAAAAATCCTAAAACATTGTAATTTACTTCATCTTCAAATTAAAAACCATCAAACAATAATTTGTATTCAAACGTGAATTTTTTTTCAAAAAATCACAATTTTGTGTCTGTTTAGGAAAAACAGTGTAACCCAATATTGTGCCCAAGTCCACCCAGCATGTCCATTAATGACACAACATTTATCATCTTTCATTTAGTAAAATATAATAGCATACATTTGTGTTTGAATAAAAAATACATTTCCATCCGTACTATTAGATGATTTGTTGAGTATTATTCTATCCAAGCAACATCTGCTAATCACAAAATATGGGAATTCTAATACGTAAGATTTATCCTTGGTTGTTTCTTTGATGCAAATTTGAGTCCTAGCACCTTTAGAATTTCTATATCTAAGGTACACTTGATAGTAGGGAAATTTAACTCTGAGAATAACTTTAATGAAGAAATTCTAATATAAAACCCATGGAGACATGTTTCTCTTTTACAAGAAGGATTTTTGAATTAAAAGTGGTCTCAAAGTTGCATTTTAACATGTTACTTTTAAAGATTGTGAAAAGACCAGTGGGAATAAAGGTTGTTTCATTATTAATTATACAAAAGGAAACTTACAGATTACAATATGTATTAATGCATTGTTCCTTGTGAATTGAATTTAAATGTGTTCTTATTCTTGTTGGATTAGTCACTAGAAATCACATTTTAGAATTCAATACCATGCTTAATGATGTAGACTAAAATGCATGCATCAAAACTATTTCATACATTTCATGTTTGTTCTTTTGCAAGCATGTCTAATTATATGCCTATGTGCAGATAGTGCATATTGAATTTCATTATTACATTTTGAACTTAATATACTCCTTGATTTTCCTTGTAGATGCAATTAAACTTTCTTATGGGATGGGTGCTAATGTGGCTAATTAGGGAGGGATAGAGATTAATACATTTTCTTCATTTCTTTCTATCTGCCATTTATCTAATTAGAAATGGATACATTTAATTTATTTCTTTCTATACAAAATTATGGGTTAAAGTACTTTGGCAAAAGCCATTTTTATATTACACATGTGTAGATATTTGTTATTTTTATTTTCTAGTCACATTCTACGATTAGGGCTACTTAGACACATGTAAAAAGTAGTATATTTCATGGCTGCACCAAATCCATCTAGTCCACTTGTTCTGGGTTGCTAGGCTTCTTGGGCTAGGTCAGGGAATTCTTTGTGTCAAGAAGGACCCTAGGGGAGCTAAACACTCCATGGTTGGTGTGGTAAAAATGTTTGAGTCAAACTCTTATCTTATATAGAAGATGGACAATGTTGATGGCTAAGAAGACTAAGACTTGCAAATGGACACTTGTTCGAGGCAAAGTGATCAAAACTTCCCATATGATGTTATTGAAATAATTATTTTATATTGAAAAATTTAATGTAATCGTGTACATGACATTGATGTATCCAAAATGTATATGTTGTACAATTAAATCTATGATTATATTGTTTATGTCATGGATGTATCATGTGTAGGTCAACATTATTGAAATGACATTATGAATGCTTCATTTAATGAGTAATTTTTAAAATCTTGATTATGGTTTTTAATCACATGACTAGTTGAATAGTCAACTAGGGTTTCTCATGTGTATTTTTTCATTTTGTGCCCTTTTCCTAATGTGGCAATGCTTACATGTAATGAGTTCTTACAATTATGGATTAAAAGAGTTTACAATAATTCTTTTAATTTTTACTCATGTGAGGGGGCAATTAGACAACTTTTGAATTTGAGAAATCTTAGCAACAATCATTGATCATTGGTTGCTCAGTCTAAAGGAACCCATTGTCAATACTGAGCTAGAGATGATGGTTCTAACTTTTGAATCTAATTTTTATGTGATCCAAAGTGTTGGTGCTATAAATAATTATATAGTTGAATCAAATCTGTCTAATTGTATTTTATCCAATTGATACAAACAGTCTTTGCACATCAATCATTTTCATTATTATTTTTTCTTATTCTTTCCACAATAGGTAGAGACTCCTGCTCCAACATAATTATTGTTACACACACACACACATGTACACATGATTGAAACCCTAATTTGTTATTAGTTCCTACCAAAGGCATGATACTATTGCATCCATTCAATCCAATTTTTTAGTTAAATTGACCGATCACATGATAGAATTAAAAGAAGTTCAATAAAATTTCAATTGTTTACATAATTTCTTTATTTTCCAAAATTTTATTATTCACATATTTCAATAATCCTATTGACCTATGCTAATTTTGGTAGGGATAAAAATCATTTTCCCTCAACTAAAAATACAAAATATATGTCATGTCATGTCATTAATTACACTGTATGTCATGTATTAAAAAAACTTTACCTTTTTACAATTACCACATATCAATTATTTTTTTCACAACATATTAAAAGATTTTATTTAGTAATGACAACTTTATGTTATTCATTATTAACAACTTTATCTTTTTACAATAGGGTTAATTAGTTTCTTTTTTGTTTTTGTTTTTGCTTTGACTTGTGCATTTTTACAATATTAAAATTAAATATAATTAAGTTAGTATATTATTCAACTTACAATTTTATTTATTTATTTTTGATTAGATTGCAGGAATCAGGTGTAGCACGGCCTCCCCTATAGACTACAGTGCGCCGGGTAAACCTTTTAACGTGACCGATGGTGCGACACGCCCATCGGTACCATGGAGACGGGGGAGACTAGAACTCGTGACCAACCCCTTGCAACAGGGAAGATTTAGCCAATCGAGCTAGGGCCCCCGCCCAACTTACAATTTTTTTAACTAATAAAAAATAAATTATATTAATAATAACTAATGAGTTTTTAAAAAAGTATAGATATTGTCAATGTACATAATTTTGACATTTAATTATTTTAAAACTTTATTAATTGTTAAAAATATTTTAAATTAGTGATGGTTTCTTAGAAACATGTTCAAAGCGAACTTACTGAATTTTATCACAATCCAATCCACACATATTATTCAAAACATAAACTCAAAAATAGAATAATTTGAATAATAGTGTATGCCTAAGCACTCACAATTTTCCCTACTCAAATTACAAAACCTATGCAATTTTGAAGAGCAAGAAACTTTGCGTCATGTCACATTATAGTGCCTAATAGAAAAAGCTTCAGTCTCGTTTCAATTGAAAAAGAGCAGTCTGTTCTTAAAAAAGTGCAGAGCTGGGATTAGCGATAGGCCTAAGTATTTATACTAAAGAAGAGTACTACATAGAGAGTGAGGCCGAAATCAATTAGAGGATGCAAATCAGACATCTGACACACAATATGATGTCTGTAAGAAAACACAAACAGAAGATTATACAATCCCCAACAGTCCTGAAAAAACCCATTAAAAAAAAAACTGCGCCCTGCCCATCATACTCTCTCATGATAACATTGAAATCCCGTGGGCGCTACCCCCCCTCTATAGCATTTTGGTTGGGTTAAGGTTTAATGGTCCCTTCCTCCATATCACGCTCTTTGCGTCTTTTTAATGATATGGATGGTTCACTCTGTTTGAGCGGAAATTTTCATGTTTCTGATTGGTTGTGTCTTTATTGAGGGTTTTATGGAAGATCATATGGAGAAAAAACAATTTTTTATTGTTTAAGAATTTGTGGAAGATGTTGAGCATTTGCAACATAGAAAGTGGAATAACTCTGATGAACAAAATCCCTCAACTTTAGAATCGCCATTGTTGCTTAATTATATTCATTTGTTTTTAATTTCTACCGAACAGCTGTTTGTGCAAGATAATCAAATTCTTTTGTTCTTGTGAAACTATTTCTAGTTTGTAAAGTAATTTTACTGGCCCTGCTTAAAATACACGACTGTACAATTAACTAATCACTATAATATGCAGTCTTTTTCATTAAAAATATCATGGTGGAGTAGTTGTGAAGATTTGGTCCAGTCCACCCATCCACATGCGGGAGCCTGTAAAAGTATATTTTACTCCATTGCAGATGCCAATCAGAACCCAACTTTCTTATTGGGGCTCTAATAATAAATTTTTGTACTTTTTGAAGCAGGTAAAGGGGAGGGTGGTTTTTCTCTATAATTGCTACTGAAGCTATCTCCATTGCCTCTACCTGGGCGTGCTATAGACATTGATTGTAAGCTGGACAAGGTTCAAAAAGCCTAAAAAAGGGATTAGTTGACACCCGCTGATGCATCTGTCCCTGTCTAGTCATTATCCTTTATTTAACCCATTAATGAGTCTTCAAGTCTAAGCATAATCCAAACACTATATGATCAGCACTGCCTTCAGAGTTACAATTCAGATCAAACTTCTTCTTTTAGTGGTTTGTCTGGGTAGAGTCAATTCAAGGTGTGTGATGAGTATGAACACTAGAGCAGCTGCTGGACTCAAGTTTTTCCATGCATTTTTCTCAATTTTGTTTCTGAAATCTCTGCAGAGTGAAGGGGCAACATTGCAGGGGCCAGCATCTTCACCCATGATGATGATGCAGGAGGAGCAGTATGGGATGCTGTCCCACGAAATGCCATCACAACTCTCACCAGATGCCGTGGCATTCTTCAGCCCAGATATTCCTTCTCCACCTCAGCTTTCTTCCAAACCACATCAGCTGTATGCTGACTCAGCAGGGGCTCTGGATGGCACTGAAAGTCATGGGAATGGTATCAGCCAAGGTGCTAAAGCTTGCATTGGGTTTTCTGTACTTTTGGGTGTTGCTTTTGCAGGTGGGGGATTGTACGTCTATGCCACTAGAAGGTCTAACATCAAGAGAGCCAATGCAATACTCCCAAATCCCTGATTGGAGTCCAGACTTTTTTCTCCCTAGGAATGTAGTTGAAGTGCTATTATATCAGAAGGATTCAGAGTGCTAAATAATGATTGAATAGTTAACTTCTCCCAATATATCAGCAGAATGCAGGGGGTTTAATTCCTGGATGGAATTCGCCAATGTAGATGTCATCTTGAAAAATCGTAGTTAGTATGTGCTGATTTATAGGTAGAATACAGGCTGTTTATGTCCTCATTGGAAATTGACAACTGAGCTAATTACAGAGATTGTTAATTTCGCTTCTGCTTATGCTATCGAGGGCTTTTAAGATGGACAGGCTATCCTCCCTGTAAAATGTACCTTTGACTAAAATCAGAAAACTTTCAGATACAATAGATTTTTCTGAGATTTTTAACATTTGTTCTTCATGATCTGCATGTTTTGCAAGCAAAAACAGCAAAAGAAATTGAGAAAAAATCACTATATTTTTGACAATATGAAAAAAAAAAAGGTTCAACTTTTGGTATGTTTTGTAGGGAGGATAGCCCTGCCTTTTAAGACTAGATGCCCAATTCTTACTCTTTTGAACTTTATGAATGTTTTACTTGATAGAAAGTTTTTTAAGCTTAAGCGTCAAATCTTCGAAGAAGATAAATTCATTCATTTTGTGACATTGCTATCAAGATTTAACTGTGTGATTTTTGAGTCAAACTCATTGACCCATGTTTCATTAGTAGTTATTCAACATGAATCCATCTCTAATGAGAATAAGTGGAACACTTAGCACTCATTGGATCTAGGTGATGCTCACAGGGGTGAATCATCGGGACTTGCCGGGAGGTCACCCATCCCAGTACTACTCCAGCCTGAGCGCACTTAACTACGAAGTTTCCTCCGTGGTTAAACCCAAAGCTTGCAACCCCATTTGCAAAACCTTCACCAAGTGTTGTGCCTTATTTCATTCATTTTAATTGTATCTTCAATTCAACTTGTTATTGATTTTGAAATAATTTAATTATTTAAAGTGGTTTTAATTTTTTTAAATTATAATCATTTTAACCTAAACTTTTCACTCTTAATTCTTTTGTTATTTTTTCATTCATTCCTTTCTAATATAGTTTTAATTTTTTATAACGCTTTTAGATTGTAATGTAATAATTAATAGATTTGGGAAAATAATTTATAAAAGAAAATAACCAAAACTGTACATTCCTACTTTCTTCTCCTATTCTTAGTAAGGGCTACTCTCTAATTTCAATAACAACTATGAGGTTAACAATGAAGTGTCTACTCTCTAATTTCAATAACCAAAACTATACATTCTTACTTTCTTCTCCTATTCTTAGTAAGGGCTACTCTATAATTTCAATAACAACTATGTGGTGGAATACTTTAGCAAGGCTTACATTAAGGACAATAAAGCAGGAAATCTGGTGATCAGAAGAAACTTGATTAATACGATCCCACAGGTGCTGGGTGTGGTGGAAAACAATCATATTCTAGAAAACATCACAAAGGAGGAGGTGAAATGTGCAGTGTTTTCTATGAAAGCTTATAAGGCCCCAGGTCTAGACGGTTTCCTTCCAGCTTTTTTCTAGCACTTTTGGGAGGTTGTTAAATTTGAACTGGTTTGGGCTACCAGAGATTTTTTTAGAACTGGGAAGATGCTAAAAATGATCAATAAGACTTTTATTGCTTTAGTCCCTAAAACTCTGACCCCTTTGAGCCTCCTGGATTTTAGACCTATAAGCCTATGTAATATTGTTTATAAGATATTTGTGAAAGTCCTGGTTAACAGAATAAAGCCTTTTTTGGAAAAAAAAATTGACACTCCATAGAAAGAATTTGTTTCGAGGAGACAAATCCTGGATGCGGCGATAATCACACATGAGATCATTAATTCAATGGGGAAAAAAAAAGTCCTGGAATGGCCTTCAAATTGGATATCTCCAAGGCTTATGATAAGGTTAAGTGGGATTTTCTCTATGATGTGCTTGAAAGAGTGGGGTTTAATGACAAGGTTATAAATCTTATTAAGATGATGGTTGGCTCGGTTCATTACTCTGTTCTTCTAAATGGTTCCCCTTGGGGCAATTTTGGAGTAGAGAAAGGTCTAAGACAAGGTGACCCACTTTCTCCCTACCTTTTCATTATGGTTGCTAAGATCTTAGGGAGGTCTTTCTCTAAACTAGTTAATACAGGTTGTGTCAAAGGGGTTAAGCTTGCTACTACTGCTGATACTGAAGTTCTGCAACAATTTGTAAATGATACATTCCTTTTTGGAGAATCTTTGGTTATGGAGGCTGAAGCTTGGAAGACTATTCTTTGCAATTATGAAGAAAGTTCAGGTTAGCAAGTTAATTACCACAAGAGTAAGATCTATTTCTTCAATATTGATGCTTCATTACAAAGGAGGATAAGGAACATTTTGGGTTGTTAGTCTACCAACCTCTTGGATACTTATCTTGGCCTACCACTAACCACTAAAGAGGTGACTAATGACTTTTGGAATACCATAGTGGAAAAAATTTAGAAGAAACTTACAAGATGGAAAGGAAAAATTTTAAGCATTGCTGACAAATTACAATTTCTCTCGGCATATCTCCAGGGAATTCCTATTTACTTCCTGTCCCTTTTCAAAATCAACCAAAATATGGCTGATAGGATTGGGAGAATACAAAGGAATTTCCTCTCGTCAGGTACATAGGAGAAAAATAAATTGAGCCTAGTCAACTGGGAAGAGGTGTGCAAGCCAAAGGAGATAGGGGGGTTGGGAGTAAGAAGACTTCATGACCTTAATAAGGCCCTCCTTATGAAGACTGGCTAGAAATTGGGAGAAGATAATATTGATTGGGGTGAGATTATGAAAGCCAAATATCTGTCAAATTCCCTTTTCAGTTGGAATCTCTTCAATAATGATCTTCCAACAAGCTCCAAAATCTGGATGAATATTGTTAAGGGTAGAGACTTATTGAGGGAAGTGACAAGGTGGATAGTGGGGAATGGTCATAGTATCAGATTCTGGGAAGACAATTGGATGGGAGGGAAACTACTAATTTTTAGCAAATTTAAAAGACTAATGTAGTTACTAAAGGAAGACATGGGAAGAAAGGTGGAGGACTATATAGACCAGGGGAGCAAGTGGAAGAAATTATATAAAGATACTTACTTCCAAGAGGATATTCAGCTTCTCAAAGAGTTGGAAGAGCTAATAGGAGCACAAAGACCCCCAATTCTGATCTAGGAGGATACTAGAGTCTGGGACTTAACTTTGAGTGGTAACTTTACAGTCAAATCAGCTTTCAAGCACCTCTTTAGCAAGGATCTCTATCCACCATCATGGAGTAATCTTTGGATTAGTAACCTTCCTAAAATTAATTTCTTTTGGTGGACGGTTCAACATGGCAAAATTTTAACTATAGACAATCTGAAAAGAAGGGGTTTCTATATTATAACAGTCCGGTGCTATCTCTACAAGGAAAAGGAGGAGAGTATTTCTCACCTATTCCTTCAATGCTAGTATGCCTTAAAGATATGGGCTATGGTGTGGGAGAGATTTGGTCTGAATTGGGTTATGAAAGACAACTTACATCAATTCGTGGAGAACTGGTGCTGTCCCTTCTACCACCCAAAATTGGTCTTTCTGTGGAAAATTGTTCCACTATATATTTGCTGGCATATATGGAAAGAAAGAAATAATAGAATATTTTGGGAGGAGGAAAAACTGGTGGAGGTGGTTTTTGGAATACTGGAGAAATTGCTGAAGGAAAATATTAGGGTTGCCAAATGTAAGATACCAAAGGAAGAACCAAGTAGGAAAGAAGGTCAAATTGCTGGAAAATGGGGTATTCATGAGGATTCTTACCTTTTTGATAACACAACAAAGTTAAGGAGACAACAAACGAGATGGAAACCACCCACCCTTACACAATTCAAACTAAATTTCGATGGTGCTATTAGAGGAGGTATAGGAGCGGTAGGCAGAGTGCTGCGAGATAGGAATAGTGATGCACTGTTAGTTTATGCTGGGAAGGTGGGGAGTGGAAGTAATAATTTGGCTGAGGCAATGGCTTTGTTTTGGGGCCTTCAGCTGATTAGTGAAATGTAACTTAAGGAAATAACCATAGAGGGGGACTCCAAATTAATTATTGATTTGGTTAATGGAGTGTCCCAACTGGGATGAAATATTCAGACTATCATTATGGACATTAGGCATATTTTAGAAGTGATGGAAAGTGACCACCTACAACACATCTACAGGGAAAGAAATAAGTTGGCTGATGCAACAATTGTCATGGGGTTTAAATTAATGATAGTCACGTGATGGAGAAATATGGAAAATCTAAATGAGGATATTAAGTCCTTGATACACAAGGAAAGAGGAGGGAATATCATTTAATTATGGCTATTAAATATAAGGCTGAGGCCAAATTTGGCAATTTTTTCCTTGGAGAGTTGAAGTGCACTAAATTTAATAAAGATTTTAGGGATGTGAAGAGACGTGGCCATACAAACAGAAAAATGAATAAATGCAATTGAAGAAGACTGTCATTTCACCATTACGGTAACACATTGCAAAATTCAAATTACTTCCTCTTTGAAAGTACGAATGATATCATTGTTCAGATTGTCAGAGATTTTCAAGGTGTTAAAATTATGATGTTAAACAAGCATGATTCCCATAATGAATTCGCATGAGATTTTGAAGTTTATCAAGCACGGGCTTGTAAAACCTTTTCGCTCATTACTGAGAGACTCAGGGTTTATAGTATTCGTAGTGTTTTCGTAGACAAGGAGGTTCAAATGCGCATTACTGAGATGGGGGAACTGGAAATTGGCAGGGAAGATATGGGTGGAGATTTGAATAGGCTGGAACCCACGAAAATTGAGAACTTCAAAGATAGGATGGCTACCTAGTTCCTGTTAAAGGAGGGGGGTTTTTTGCCTTGCATGCAGTCGGTGGCGGTGTATGACAAGAATTGTGCCCTCCAGTTCGTTAATGGGTGGAATGACCATAAGGTAACCATTAATGGAATCACATTCAAGTGAATGAAGAAGTAATTTCCATGGCTACTGGTCTTTCAAGGAAAGAGAAAAAATGGAGAAAGGTTACTAAAACTGCTAATGAGGCCAGTATGAGCAGTTCTTTTGCGGAGGGAGAGGAACCAGTGCGCTACAAAGGAGGAATTAAGAGGGATAGGCTACTAGCCCCATGGGATGATGTTTGCCTGGTTCTCATGAAATACCTTATGTTGGAGGGTAGGTTTGGTGTTTACTACTACTACCATTTTCCCTTGTTGAATCATTTTAGAAATAGGGTTTTTATTTCTATCCCTTTTTTTTTGCTTCATTCTCTAGAGGATATGGTCAGTGATGTTAGGGAGAAGAGGAATAAGGGGCATAACTTTACCATTATCCACCAAGGCCTGATCTTTCGCTTGTACCAATTCCATCTTGCCCTTTGCTCCCTTAGGGTGGTGGTGGTTGATAACCAGTGCCATCGACATAATTTACCCACAAGTACTAGTACAGGTACCAGAGTTCATACTCTGTGACCCTCCCCTAGTTGTGAAAATAAGAATAAGAAGAAACCTGATGTGGCTGTCGAACAAAATGGTGGTAAAAAGATTAAAGTGGAAAAACTAGTGGAGGTGGAAGAGGAGGACTCGAAGGAGGAGGTAGGTTGAAAGGGTAGGAGAAGATTAGAAGACTTGCCCAATCATAGGCTAGGTGCAAGCAAAAATCTAATAGATTTAGGGTTGAGGAGGTGGAAGAGGAGAGCTCAGAAAATAATGAAGAGGAGAGGGAGGAGGAGGATAACTCTAATTCCAAGAGAGAAAAAGGGAAGAAGGAGGTAGAAAAAAGTGTTAACTCTGTGGACAATTCTGTTGATAATGCCCAGATGTCTACTGATAATACTCAGATATCGATTGGAAATGCTGTTACCACAGAGACTACCCATGTTTCAGCCGGCTTCACCCTACAACCCATTACTTTCTATGAAGATAGTAGTAAAGTGGACACCTCCCCCATTACCATTTCCTCCTCGGTCAAGGAAAAATCTAAGGTTTTTACTAAACCAAGGGTTTTTCAAGATGATAACCAAGGTGCAATTAAAAAGGCAAGAACAAAAAATAAGGAGGAGACTGAGGTGCAATTGGAGGTGTATGCCAATTTGGACAAAAGGGTTAAAATTTTAGAAGAAGGGTTCGTCACCTTCTCTAAATTTTCTCTAAAGGTCACACATGCTGCTGCCACCACCCTCCAACTACTAGCATAGGAGAAAGAAGAAACATGAATGGACATGGAGGATCATAAGCACCTTTTTAAATTCCTTGTTGATGACTGGGCTCAGGTTCTTCTGGCTGGGAAGGGAAAGGAAAATACTAAGTATAAAGTTTTTTAGTTTAAGAGATCCTTAGATCCAAGTTGTTTTATGTTAATTTGTTGTTACTTGTTTTGCTAGTATCCAGTTGTTGCTCAGACTTGGGTTGGCCTAGTTGTGCCAATAGTTTCTATGATGAACTTAAGTAGTATAGCAAACATTATAAATTTCTACTATAGTTTAGTTGCTTCTTTTCATAGTAGTATGCTAGTTAGTCACTTAGATAGTATTATTGTGGTTAAGTTGAACTTTAGTATGTTTTTACTTCAGTAGTGTTCACTGTTGGTCTCTATTGGTGATGTGTTGGTTACCAAATTTTTGGTTGTAAGGGATGACCCCCTTGTTTTTGGTTTCTTTTTATTTCAAAAATAATGAAGTGTCCTTTTATGTCTAGAAAACTAAGGGATTATCCCTCTTGAGAGGAAAATAGAAATTTAAGCAATTGACTATATCCCAAAAATAATAACTGTTTTACTACTATAAGAATTGTAATTAACCAGAGAAAGAATTTTTTTTTAATCTCATAGATATCTCTAGGGACTTCCATTTCATATATTACGCACATGATAGTAATGGAGACATCATTTCTCAATTTCCATCTTGGTTCTAGAGCTAACAAAAAACCTTGAACAATCTTTGTGTTTAGTTCAATCCTCTTTCCCTTAAACCAATTTTTTAGGATTTTACTGTTTTCTATTCAGAAGGATTCCATATAGAGAACTATTGGGAGTGATGGTTTTCCCACACCTCCCAAGTTGATTGGGTAAATATGAGGAGAGTACGATATGAATGTAAACAAAGAGGATCAGAACTAGAATAACAAAACTAGACTCTCCAACATAGATGGAAATGACATCCACATCCTCAATCCTATTATTCGAAAGCACAATAGTCATATGCTTCTAATTGGTATATTATATGCTATCATTGATGTCAAATAGAATTAGTAATCAACGAGGAGTCAATATGTCTATGTTCGAGAATTTGAGTTCTGGAAGTACAATAACAAGTTATGTTGGTAATATTAGTTGACTTATGTTTGCAGTATCATATTGCATCTACTCTAGTCAGTGGAGGCAACATGGAAATAAGATTTGAAAGTGTTTGTGGCAAGTCACTCAAAAGTGGGCTTATTTTGACTACTTTTTGAGTTCTACATTTTGCTGTAGTTGAGTGTTATATCTTGTGGATTGGAAGGAGGGCATGTCTACACATTTTTTTATTAAAGTCCATAGTTCTCAAAGTTGATTAACAAACAAAAATTTTGGAGTGAAAAATTCTTTGTGAGAGTTGGTTGACTAGGTTGCCACTTCAGATTGATGTGCCAAATGATTGTAATGTATTCCCATAGTATATCACATTTGGATGACAATTGTAACTAAACGAGTCTAAATTGGACAATGTATAACATGTCCCTTCTTTGGAGTAGTGTTGGGGCTATGATATGTGGCTTCTTACATGTTTGGAAATATATTAAATTCACGTGACCGACTTGCAAATGCATTTCTTATTCTAAGACAACATATGAATAATTATTAGTGTGTGTATTTGTGCGTGCACACACATGTATGTATTTCTACACACACACACACACACACACACACACACACGCACATGTATGTTTATGTCTATATATATTTGTGTGTATGTACATAAGAGATAAAATACTTAACCTTAAAATAGAAAATGCTACTTGTTTTTTATATGAGGGTAAAAGCACAAACCCGTGTCACCTTTTATAAAGGAAAAAGATATCAAAACTTAAATTGTTCAACTTTAATGACATACAAGTCACATTTGTGTTTAGAATTTGAAGATGATGTAAACTAATGAAAGGTGTAAAATTGGATGATGTGTTAGTCTATATATATATATATTTTTTTCCAAAAAATTGAGAAATATGTTTTTGCATTTAAAAAAAAATTGCTGAAAATATAGAGTTTTGTTTGGACAGCCAAACAAATATATGTATATGGTCATATTTTTCTTTGATTTTGTACTATGTTATAGTTGACATGTATATCTAGTGGACAAAAAAGGAATTCTTATTTTCGATGTAGTTACAAGTGTCCAAAGTCGAACTTATCAAATATTCATAGTTTTTTTTTCCTGCCAAACTTTTCCTATCAAATCTACATATTTTTGAAAACAACTTACATATTCTAGAAGAGGACTCTCTCTTCTAGAGGTACATATAAAGTTTTAATTTTTTTAACATGATTTACTATTTTTTTCCCCCTTTTTTGAAGTGACATCTTCTTGAATCTTAAAATACCTACTTATAATGTTTTAGAAGTATAATATATTATAGCTATTCAAAACACTATAAAATTTATATGACCATAATCTTGACTCCGCGATCTACAAAAAGGTATTTTTAGTTTTTGAATAAACTTCATTTTTAATGGAGAAATTAGCTTTAGAAGTAAGAAGTTTTAAAAACCTCTATTTTTTGCTTGTGTGGCTATCACATAGGATGACACAGACAGTTTCAACCAAAACATATGATTATTTATTATACCCACTTATTTGACCTCATATAATAGAAACACTTTTCTTCATTAATTTTCAAATAACTATTTCGGCCAAATGTGTTATAGTCAAAATCATTTCGACCATAACCATTTTGTCATCTTTGCACCACATCGATGCCACTTGGCACCACATGGCTTCGGCCCTAACACTTTTAGTCGTAATGCTTTCAGTTGCAACTCTCCAAGATATCCCAAATGGTGACACATGTTTGTGCTTTTACCCATTAACATAATGATACTCATAGAATTCATGAAATCTTTTAATACCTTTGCACAATGATTAATGTGACGTTGGAGTGGGTTGTGGGTGAATGCACAAAGTTGGGTCACAATTTCGCGGAAGTCAAATCCGCAAAATGAAACTTCTTAGAAACGGATACTCGATTTTAAAAAACAGGCACCCGTTTTTGGTTCGGGTGCCAGACCCTAAATTTAAAAAACGGGCACCCGTTATTTTTTAAAATCGGGTACCCGTTTTTTATTTTCAAAAAACGGGTACCCGTTTCTCAAAAAAATAAAAATAAATTTTTTAAAGAAACGGGCACCCGTTTTTTAAAAATCAGGTACCCATTTTTTAAAAGTAAAAAATGGGTACCCGTTTCTTAAAAATTCAATTTTTAAAGTTTTCAGCAGATTTTACATGCCGCTTTTAGCTTTTCAAAACGAGTACTCATTTTTTGAAATTCAAATAACGGGTGCCCGTTTCTTACAACATGAGGCGAGATTTTTTTTCCTGCCTCGAATTTTGGTTTGGGATAGGCGTGGTGAGACCAAGCCTATGCCTTGGCCTCTTAAGATTTGGCTAAGGCATTGAATTGACAAATTCATGCCTTGCCATAATTTTTAGAGGGTCTTCTCGATCAAATTTTTTTACAAAACAAAAACCCATTAGAGTTCTCACTATCCTGATTTCAAAAACATAAATTTTATAGAGTTATGTTTTTATTTACTATTTATTTATTATTTTTTAATCAAAGGTGGTACCTAAATGTACAATAACAACGTTCACTAAAACTTTAATAACTTTTTTATTTTATATTTTTTCTTAAATTAATTTATATGTCATCAATCTACATTCAATTCTTTTGAAGTTAAAAAAAAAATTAAAAAAAGTGAAAATTTGATCAAATTATGGTGTCTGTGCACGAGAGGCTTTAAAATTTTCTTTTATAGCCAATTTAAAATTTAATAAAAAAAAAAAATTCATTAAAAAATTCAAGAAAAATATTCTCATCAATCTTTGGTGTGTCAGGTAACTCTATTTAAAAGGATTCACAAAAATTCATTCATTTGTGTCAAATTATGGTGTCCGTACACGAGCGTGGTATGGTCCTAAAACAGGCATTTTGAAAAAGTGGTTTTTAAAGATCCATACCAAAAAAATAATCTATCATATGGGTATACAAATAAATTACATATTCAAAAGGAAGATTTTAGGCACTACAATTTTTATTTCTGAAGTTTTTTTATATTTAATCTCTAAATGGCTCAAATTTTGGCATCAATTGACAAAATATTTCAAAAACAGGAAAAACACTTCCACTTTTTGGCCAAAAGTGAGACCCAACTTCTTGCACTGACCCTTGTACTTCAATCATTGTGTGATTTATAATTAGAAGGTTTTATGCATTCTTTGAAAACATTATGTTCATATCATAAATAATTTGTGTTTTTAATTTAAAGGTTTAGTATTAAACATCACTTGTATTCTGGTGGGGTTACAATCTCACTTGTTGATGTGGTGCTCGAATCTTGGTGTGTCTAGTAGGTTGTTGTATAGAAATGCAATTGTCAAAGATTGGTGTCTCCATTAGGTTGGTGCATGCTTCATTTTTGTAAGTGACCACTTGTTGTGATACCTAATTTAAGTAGTAGATCCAAAAAACTATTTCTCACCGTATTTTTTTTTTTATCCTAGGTTTCCACATATATCTGTGTAGATGTGTGTTTATGTGTAGATTAATTACAACCTCATTAATAAAATTAGTAAATGAAAATTTGATGTTTTTAATTCATTTTTAGTGAAGCTATTAATGAAAATTAATGTTTACTTGAGTGCAAATTGGTATTATACCAATTTACCCATCCCATCTTAGTATATTGTGCTCCCTTTGTATACTTGGTTTAACTCTTATTGAGAACATGATGTTCAACTCAATAGATGGTAAATTATTCATCAATCTCAACTTACTCTCAACCCTACCACCTAAGGATTGGGTTTCAAGATCTCTCCATAGTTCTATTTGATAGTACACCCATCCTAGTTGATATTTCTCTAACATAAGGAATGAAAACCCATTGCAAGTTTCTCTTCAAGCTAAAGTATCTAACACCTCTAGAAATTGAATTATCTTCTAGCCCCATACATCCTATATCTTTTAGGGTATAAATCCATATCTCACAGAGGTGGATTAAGTGTTGGGCTCAATAGGAAAGACAAATTGTAAACCTTGCATGGTAGAATTAATAATGTCAATATAATATAAAAGAAATATTTAATTATAGTGCATCCTAGAGATGCATGCATCACATCAGTTAAATATTCTTCGGGATATACTATATTACATGACACATTAGGATGAATATTTAATATAATTATTAAAAAATGATAAAATATTAATTAATATTAAAAAATAAGTACAAGGTTTTCAATTTGGAGGTCATGGTTCAATGAACACATAGTTTTGAGGCACATAGTCAATGTCACACCTCTTCGTGGCCTTATGCAATGATTTTATTTTAAAATAAACATGAGTAGTTGTTGAGGTTGGCTTCAATAATCTTTGGATTGTTAACTAATTTGTATTGAGTACCCCTTATAGGTTGTATATGTGAAAGTGTGGATTGAGATGTATTTCTATATAGATCTCATTTTCTTCTTCACATTACATTCTTGCAACAAGACCACTCTATTATTTAGAATCTTGCATGGTGGCTTAAAAAGTGTATAATGTTCCTGTTTCTTACAATAATGCATTGGGTGTACAAGTGGTTTTGAAGGTTTGAATTTTTCCTTGGGTAGTTATAGTATTATCATATAATTGTGTAATTTTTATTCTTTTATATTGCAAACTCTAGGGTTGTGTTTCATATTTATTTCTCTAATGATGGTTCCATAGAAATGAATCATGATATATTTTTCTTACATGATTGTTATTTTTATTTGGCATTGGAATCTAGTAGTTACTTTGTGAGAGGACTTCATACGGTTGAATCCAACTATATGTAGGAAAAGATTGAATAAGTTTTCAAATTTTGAGATGCATTATAGATCTGGGGTTTCAAGTTAATGTTATAAATAAGTTTTCAAGTTTAGGATCATTCTATAAGAGTTATGGTGGTGATGTTTTTGATTTTAAAGTAAAATGTTCAATTTTTTTTATAGGGGTTCCTGAAACCCACTAGTTAACAATAAAATACTACTAAAAGTTCAAGTCCAGCAACCAAGCAATAGAAAAAAAAACAGGCCAAAAAAGGCCATTAGATGTAAACAAAAACACATGGCAAGAGCCAGGGAACAAATAAAAAACTGGGAACAATGATTAGGGCACTAAATTTATAGATAGCTTTGCTTTCTTGAGCTCCAGCTCTTCCATGGCCTTAGCCTCATTAGTCTTCGAATGACTATCATCGAGGGAAAGCTCCTCTTCCCTCTTCCTCTTTTTTGCTCTCCTTCTTTTGCTCGGGCTCCAAGGACAAAAATACCCTTATAAGTAGGCTTAGAAGATTACAAATTTATGGATCAGTGACATAAAACTTGATATAATTTAGAAACTCAAAATTTATACACTATGTTTAGGCCATGGTGGAAATTTGGAAATGAGAAATCTATATAGGTAAATAAAATTCACATGATTGTGTGAATCCACATGGTTTGTACAATGTTACAACTCAAGATTAGTCTAGCTAATAAGTTTTTAAACCATATTTGATGGAATATTTGGTATCTTTGTTTTAAAAGTCACATCTTTTCAAGGATCACTTTCAAAGACCCCCCTTTTCAATTCTCTCCCATATTTATGCCTAAAAACCTCACATGAGGATAGAAATGAGATAGAAATTGCAAACTATATGAAAATTTCCATCATTCTCTCGAATCTCTCATTTGGATTAGGTATTAATTTTTATCTTTACTTCACTCCACACAACCTAATTAGGGCCTCAACAATAGGACCAATGTTAGCAATACAGTGGGGGAACACAAATTAAAGTAGTGAGCCTCATGTAATTTTTTAAAAATATTTTATTTATATATCCTAGACTTAGTTTTTCAAGAGGAGTAAATAGTTAGTTGTGGTTGTATGTCAAATAATCAACAAAATGTAACCAATAGAAAACTAATCATCGTAACTAATGGATAGAACTTCATATCTCTCTCTCTCTCTCTCTCTCTCTCTCTCTCTCTCTCTCTATATATATATATATATATATATATATATATATATATATATATATATATATATATATATATATATATATATATATATATATATATATATATATATATATATATATATATATATATATATGGGCCAAACTATAGCCTTAAGTGGCAATGAAAAATAAGGGCATCAATGTCAATCAACTTGATGTGAAATGTTGAACCAAATATGAACCTTATATAAACAAATTGTAGGAATATAATCTATAGTAAATTGAATGTAGTTTTTGAAATACCAGCCCTTTTTTGATAAAAAATAATTTAATTGGTAAAAATTTAGAATTTCAATGCAAAAGTACAACAAATTTCAAGAAAAAATAAGAAGTGGGTGTATGCCTGACCACCTTAATCACAATCAAATGATTATTATTTTTTAAAGATTATAGATACAAGAAGTAGACTCATACCCGAATGTGATGCATATTTTTTTGTAATTTTATTCTTAAGAAATGATTAATTTCAAATTTTCTACTACAACATTTTTTGGAACAAAAAACACTCTCGTGTCTGACCACCTTAACTCATTTAAATCTATACAAAATTAAAATTTATTTTTAATTTTCCTCATAGTAGGAAAAACATAGAACGTGATGCATCTTTTTGATTTTGAGAATGTTATACCATTTTTCAGTTATAATTTTTTTTTCAATTAGTATGTAAATCAATTATAATGCAAACCCAAGAGAAATTAACCTATAATGTCACTAAATTTGCTAAAGAATTTTTTTAAAAGATTAAAACAATCAAGAGATAACATAGCGGAAGCAATAAATCACATACACAAGCAATACAATAACAATTACATCTCTCAAGGGTTCCATAACATTGCATCACACATTTAAGTTTTGATAAGATTAAATCTAATAAGTAAACAAAGTCCATGTCATAGAATAACCATAGTTACTAAATCACATGAAAGAATATACAAGTACATAAGATGCTACATGACATAACTTGAATGAAATACTCTTCCTCTACATAAATTGTAGGGTATGAAATGCTAAAAGATTATACATCATGATAAGATACAACATCACATAGGATCTCAAATAACCAACATACAAAATACCAGAATATGACCATATAACATAATCACAAAATCAAAAGAATAGAATAACTATACAAGTTACATCTAACATTGGCATCCAATTGTTGGATCTCAATGGTGAGAAACACTACCACCCAACTTTGTGGAACCTAAATGGCCCACTCCCACTATGCTAAGGAGATTATCTCAAGTCCCATATAGATAAAAATGCAAGAGTCATAACAAGAAACTAGGTCAAGGAATCCTGATAGCAATCCATCTCAAAGGTACCAAGTACACAAGTAAAATCTAATCTAGAGGTAACAAAGACATACATAGGAAACCTAATATCAATGCATGTGGATAAGTGTCATCATATGAGTCAACTCTAAGGTTACCCCAATAGTCTCTCTAGGCCCCACCCCCTTAGTGACTCTATGCGACATCAATATCCTTTCTTATAGACAAGGCATAATAATGAGGCAAGGTCACAACCAAGCATCCAATCTACTCCCATCCTAGCCTCTACTAGCACTCAAGGCATGTGATGTTGAAGTTGATGAAAGATCAACCTCATAGCTCTCAAGAATCACCTGCATGCAAACACCTGTCACAAAAGAGAGAAGAAAAAAGCTATGGAGACTGAAATTGCCAGGTCCATAGATGAGGCATTCTTGATGAGAAAAAAAGAAATTGCTGTTATCAACAATGGATTTAATCTCAATTAATGTTTACAATGAGAGATCATCCTTATAAAGGAGATCAAAACCCTAAACAAGTCTAACCTAGGTTGCATCATAATAATTAATAAAATAATTAATTATTAGATGCCTAAAGTTTAGCTTAAGTAGACTAGAGTTAGTTAGGAAAAATCTAATTACTCTAACACCCTCCCTTAAGATAAAATTAGGGAGCAACTAAAACCCTAGAAACTACCATTAAAAGTAGAATTGGTTCTTGGCAATAAAGCCCGATGAGGTACCCAAGCACAACCAAATCTCCGAAAAGAGGAGAAATAGAGAAAATCACATGGGAAAAACCCTACTCAAAAAAGAGATGGAAAACATGCTGAAAACACTAGTGAAGGAATGAAGAAGCCTCCAAACTAGGGAATGTCCCAGAAGATAGGAACAAAAGATGATCATGAAGAACATGACTGAAGCATGTAGAAGCTACAAAGATCTGTCAAAATTAAATATTGATCTGAAGAAACTCTATTGAAATAGAACCTATCTAGGTAGAGAAGACAATAATCTGCATCAAATTAGGAGGCACATAAAGACAAACAACTAAACTCAAAGATATAGATGACATGAAATACCAAAGTGCAAAGAGTTGATCAATTGAACCAAGGAATGATGAGAAACAACAGAAGAACCCCCCTAATGCAGACAAGGGTGAGGTGAGAGGCAACTAGAAAAGTGGGCCAAAAGAATTGCATGTCAAGGAACCATGATCAAGATCCACAAAATAGTACATATGTGTACTGAGGTGATCAACCTCATGCACATCATGAGGCTAATGTCACAAAAGTTACACTCACTGGACAAAGGAAGATGAAAAACAAAGAAAAAAATTAATCCCCCATGGCACTTTAATCATGAGTAGTACATGTACAATAAGGCATAAGATATGGTGAATCCAAAGAATCCAATAATCTGCATTAGTGTCCTCAGATGACATTGCTCGAATCAAAAGGAAAAACAAGACAAAAACTACTGAAACAAAAATATAGATGAAATATGGTACTTTATTTCAGTACATTTGCAAGAATGCATACAAATGATGTCTATATATACCATAAGAGACATAAGACTAATACAATAGATAGTACAAGTCATGATGAATCATCTGAAGCAACAAAATTGATCCTTGGACTTGAAACAACCAAGTTAATTACCAAAATGCAAAAATGCAAAAGACTAAATAGAATGTGCTTGAAGAAGAATCTAGAAAAACAACTAGCATTAATGGAAAGTTCTCAGAAATATTGTTCGAAAGATATAAAGAATTCCCAAACCATAGATTAGATGCTCAAGATATGTTTCCTAGAGTGCAAAATTGTACCCATAACTTTGATAGTAGAAAAAGACATAAAAAACATATCAAAACTAAAAAAAACTATACCACTATGATGGGCTCAAAACCAGCTTTCTGACGATGTCTTGTTTTTAGAAAATGGAGTCTGTATGCTTGAGATATGAGCAAACTACCAAAGGTAGGTCCAAACAGAGCTTGAAAAGGTGATAGGAACACTGTTGCAGTATTGACATGGTGCTGACATCAGCAAGTGACAAGCCCAAATTTGATGGTCAAATGATTATCAAGGCAGAAAAAAGCTTGAAAGATGACTCGTAGTAGATAAAAATATTTGATCACTAGAGACAAGACAATGTATGAAAAGCGGTCATCTGTAAAAGAGCTGATGCAAGATGAAAAATCCGTTCGCAAATTTTTTTGCATGTGTTTAAAAATATTAAACACGCCAAGTAAGGAAATAATGGCCAATAAATGCAGATCCACCATAACTTTCATCTTAACCCAAGCTTCACAGGCCTTACATAATGTACATAGTCTATCTTTTGCAAGCTTGAGGTGTTTTACTTTAGTGGTCGTCAAAGGCTCTGGGGCTGAAGTGGTGTGATAGGTGTCACTGTAGGATGCTAGAATTGGTAATGTCTCTTGCATCAATGGAAGATTTCCATGGCTAGGATGTTGATGATGCCCTCTTAATAGATCACTAACATGTTCTAGAAGGGGTAGAGCGCAAAGAGTCATGATCTTCACATATGCAAAGCTCACTGAGTCTGTGGGGAGTCGAACTATGGTCTAAACCGTATGTCAAGACCAAATGCCAAATGAAGTGAGAAAACCACCCCCTCTTGCACCGGTTCCAAGGTGCATTCCTTGCCAAAAAATGAGCTCCCACTGATTTGGAGGAGAGTGAGTTTGTGCCAAAAAATGCCAAAAAATCATGTTACTCTATGCATAAATAGGTGAGGGGTCATGAAAAAAATTGCCAATCACAGGAATGTGGAGTGAGAAAGGAGAGCCTCAAGCTTGCGGATTTGGCTCCAATCCCACAAATCGCAAGCTAAAAAAGACTTTGTATAACTTCCCAAACAAGGCACCAATGCATGTAGAGCACTGTGAACTTGAAAAAAAATTGTTTCCAAGAAAAAACAACCCACTCCCATGGAATTTCTCCTAATAAAAAAAAATTGTGCCTCCAATAAATTTCAAAAACCACCTTGACAACATGGACAATAGAAGACTCGAAAGTCGATGGGTTGTTGCATGTCCATTTGGCAGTCAAAACTCAGCCCACGAGCACGAGTTTTCATGTGGGAAGTACCCTCCAAACCATACTTGTAAAGCTTGAAACCAATAATAAATCCTTGGGGCCAATGATCATAGGTGCATGTTAGATAAAATGCTAGAAAAAGACCACAAATTCCATACAAACAAAAAGGCACCAAAATCTAAAAATGTTGCTAATAGGTGGCCAAAGAGATCTGCATGAGAAAGGTGAAATGCAAATCATGAAAAAGTGCCTACAACAATACATTCACCATTCCCACCAATAATCACCTTGTTTTGCTTGCCCAAGCTAAAATGACCTAGGTGCAAAAAAAAATTGCTTCTGATTTCAATTGTGCCCAAACTAGATGTATTTTATATAGAAATGGGGGTTTTTGAGTGCTCTGAGATGAACGGTGATGTCCATTTTTTCTCAAAATGCATTTAAAATCAATGACACCCCCATATCCAATAAAAAATGTTGAAAGCTCAGATCTAAAAACTGATGCCAAATCTCTCAAGAACAAAACATGCGCATGAAGATATGGGGCTCTGATACCATGTTGAAGTTGATGAAAGATCAACCTCACAGCTTCCAAGAATCACCTAGATGCAAACACTTTTCATAGAAGAGAGAAGCAAAAAGCTATGGAGGCTGAAATTGCCAGATCCATAGATGAGACATTCTTGATGAGCAAAAAAAAAATTTCTATTATCAACAATGAGTTTAATCTCAATTAATGTTTACAATGAGAGATTTTCCTTATAAAGGAGATCAAAACCCTAAAAAGGTCTAACCTAAGTTGCATCATAACAATTAATAAAAGAATTAATTATTAGATGTCTCAATTTTAGCTTAAGTAGACTAGAGTTAATTAGAAAAAATCTAATTACTCTAACATGTACAATGTAATACACCAACTCTTGTTAATTTGTTTTAACCTCATTAATGAAATGCTATCACTTATTTATACAACTTACAGAGGGTTAACCAGGCAACCTCTTTAGGGTTCTAACTTGCATTGCAAGCCACTTCACAACATACACATATAGATAACCTACCCTAAGCTCATAAAAATTTATATCTCATAAAATCATAGTATTCAACTCAGTCCTTTACAAGCAACTAAAAAGCACTTGTAGACACCAAAAATTGTCCATTTGAGCACAAATACCCTTATCTCGACCAATTAAATAGATATTTATTATTTATTTAATTTTAGCCTTATCCTACCTTTAATTAAATAAATTTACATTTATTTAATTACATTCATCTTTATCCCCTATTCTTGATTTAAATAAATTTACTTTTATTTAATCCTAACCTATTCTCCCTCATCCCACTTGCATCTTAACCCTTCACTTTAATTAAGTAAATGACTTATTTTACTTAATTAATCCATTTTAGTTCCACTTGGAATTAAATATTACATTTAATAATATTTGAGCACATGGAATCTTCACCTAACCTCACTTTCATAACCTAACCCATCCTTCTAACCTAGATCAATTCACTTACCCACTAGTTAATCTTAGTTTCCCATCTAATCATATCCTTAATCATTTGCACAATTCTAATCAAAGGATTAGCAAACCCTAGTCACATATGACATGTGACTCTTACATACTTACACATTTGTCCCCCCCCCCCACATGTGAACCAAAGTTGCTCACACATCTGTGAGAAAACTTTGAGCTTCCAACCTCTCACACAAGTCATTGACCCATCATATTAAAGGTTGCTCACACATGTGCCAACATCTTTCCCCCTTTGAATAGTCAAAAACCTAATTCACATGGAGTCCACTTGGCCTCCACCTCATTGATTCTGAGGAATCCTACCCCTTCATCTCATTTTGAATCTCAACCATCTATTTCATCTCATTTCCTATAAAAGAAGAACCCTCTCCTCATTTCCATAAGAAAGATTCAATCCATTGTTATGCTGTGAGATTTGTGAGCAACCACATACCCTCAACAACAATAACATTAATACTTCTTCATTTTGGGGAGGTTTGCATGTGTTGTATTGAGTAGATTAAGCTTATTTCTTGTTTTTATTTCAATACATTTGCATGCTTTCTCCATGTCTTTCATATTTGAGGTTTGCATAGATATGTAAGAAAAAAATTAGTTGCTTTTGTTTATTTCCTTTATTACATTTTATGCAATACAACACCAATATATAGATAACTGATCAAAACCTCATAGGTTACACCAAGAAAATCATAATATTCACCCTAGTCCTATATAAGCAATTAGAGAGCACCAATAGATAACTGATCAAAAATCTCATATGTTACACCAAGAAAATTACAATACATGAGCTCACAAAAAAGAACTTGATCTCATCACAGAAACATGTGAATATAACACATTGGTTGGGAATGAAATAATTGTGACAAAATAACATCACATAAAAGCATCACTTCCCAAGGCTTTGGTAAACAATCCTATTTGGCCAAACTACTAGGTTTCCCCAAGAAAACCATCACAAGGTAAAAGATGACATTTTGACATACATTTAAAACAAGAGTAGTTATTTAGTCATTTAAAAAAAATATAATTCTATTAAGATTGATTTATTATCATGTTATTAATTTAAATGATCTTAAATCATGAATGATTTACTTAATAATATAAATGTATATTATTAGATTAAATCTTAATATCAATTTCATTTCTAAAATATAAATTTGACTTCTATTTAAGTCTAATATTAATATTTACTTTTCCTTTAATTCATAATGCAACTTGAGATAACTCAAACTTGAAATAATAATTACAATTAAATTATTTACAATTTCTCTCATAATATTTAAATATTCATAACTAGATGATTATATCTCAACTATAATTCTTCTTAAAATATAGCTACACCACAAATATATATTTATTAACTTATAACTCCACTTGCATTTATAAATATATAACAAGTTATAACCCACTCAATTAAAAAAATAAATTTAATATTAAAAACCCACTTATAAGAAAATAAGTGGTATTTATTTAATTAATTTTTAAAATATATAAATAATATTTTTTAATAATTAAAAAAAAAATGAAATTAATAATTAATCATCAAAAAATATATTTATAAAAAAAATCTGAAAATTAAATTATACTTTTACAAAATAAAAATAAACATGCAATTAGTATTTTGGCATGCCTTTGATCTCTCAAATCATGCAATCATAATATACTTAGTTTTCTATATTTAGTATATTAATTTTCGCATGCATCCAGTGTAAGTTTAGCTACAAAATGCTTTCCTCTCAATTAATCTTTTGCTTTTCCAATAGATTTTGCAATTGAATTATTTTAGATATAAGAAGAATTATTAGTCGATAGGCTATTATAGGTGGGAACTTCACTTCGAACCTATTGATGCTAAGAATACTAGTGGTAAGTTGGTTAGTGGTTTAAGTCATCCACCAATTTATTCAATCATCAAGGAAATCAATAATCTTATCATACCAAATCTTATCTATAGATCATATTACATATTTAAATC